>APFE030831085.1:251028-275782 GCA_000404065.3 Pinus taeda
TTAATATTTTATATTGAGATGTTTACTAGTTTTGGATAAACATTGATAAGGTGCTATGTTAAAGATCATTTTGATGTGAAGTCGCACAATTCAATTACTCATCTTAATTGGGGTGATATATTGGACATGATGAAGATGTAGTCCTACCAAATTTACAAAAAAATATATTTTATATTGGAATAAGATTAGCTAGCAATTGCACCAAATGTTGCAAAGGAAAAAAATATTTTATATTAAGATAAGATTAGCTAGCAATTGCACCAAATGCTGTAAAAGAAATGTCCTAGTGTAGTAGAGAGTAACATTAACACTGAATGTGTCCCTTACAACATCTGGAGCAAAAATCATAAATGCTGTTAATACTCAAAACCAATTCAAAAATTTAAAACATAATAAAAACATACAAAATATTAAATACAAGAACCTTAACAACATGTTAACAATATTATATATATTGTATATACCAGTCATGTTTAGGCATGGGTGTTATTTACTAATCATGTAATATATCATTATTAAATTTATCTTTTATTTAAAAACAATTCGTCTCCCATTTCCAGAGCAAAAAAAATGCATTTCGAAATACATATTTAGCGAAAGAGAAACCTGTATTTCGACATACATATTTAAGTAAAGAGAAACTCAAGAACTTTACCCGATGGCCAACATGCCCATTCGAAATCATGGTTCTAATCTTCTATTAGAACCTCGTTTCCATTCAATGTTCTAAATTATGATTTATTCAGCAAGCACCTTTTCTCTTTACCCGATGGCCAGCATGCCCATTCGAAATCATGGTTCTAATCTTCTTTTAGAACCTCGTTTCCATTCAAAGTTCTAAATTATGATTTATTCAGCAAGCATCTTTTCTGGAGTACTAAAGGAATGGTTTTTCCGTGTTCTTCAATGTTGGCATTGGTAAATATAATCATGGCAACAATAATCCACTAATGTCTGCATTCCATGTTGTCACATGTTTATAGTAGGTTGTATTATGACAAATCATATTGATCCATCTCATCACCATGCACCGTCAATTTTTTATAAAAGTGAGCTAATTAATTTTTTAACTACAAAGTTTTATAAAAATTACCTAATCAATTTTTTAACTACAAAGTCATTGGCAGTTTTACTGAAAAATATTGTAGACAAATCCATCTCAGTGAGAGACACTTAATACAGGAAACCGGATGATCCTTGAGTGATCAGCTATAGCTCTTGTCAGAGCTGATTTTATCCAAAAATGAGCATAAGCAGAAAATTATAGCCCTTTTTGTAATCAAACTTGTCCACAGCTCTAATAAAACCCTCCCTCTGCCTTGGTAAAGTGAATAGCGATCAAATTATTGTGAGAAATTTCATGTACATATCATCCCAAGATAACCTTTAAGACAGACTGCAAAAGCATTAGACAATATTTTAGAAGACCAAACTGAATAAGATCTTGAAGACTCGTGGCATACCCTTGATACCGTTTTGCAATAGAGATAACCAAACAAATATTACTCTTAATCATCGTGTCTATGCGTTTTAATCATCTTGTAAAATTTAATGAAAAGACTTCTCGTTGATTCCAATATTTGTTTCCCACTCAAGTGAAGTTGACTGACGTCCAGACAGTGCTTGTAAACAAACCATTAATTTATCTAATTTCAGTAGGTACTAAAAGCAGGAAACAAAAGGTAGTAATTCAACATTGCATAGATTTTGTACTAGTATTGTTTAATTCCTTGTAAAGGTCGTCTCTTTATACAGAGAACTGACAACCTAAATGGAAAAGAATCTTAGATATAAGAGGCTATCAACCAAAGATACACAAAATTTCTATGAAACATTGCAAAAAACTCTTTTAATTTAAAAAAATACCAAAACTAAGAAATTAAATAAATATTATAATTTTAAATTTTTTTATATACAAAATGTAATGGTTTTCAATATTTTTCTTTCTTAATTCTCTAAATCACCATTTGCTAGCATTTTTCAATTGCTTGTATTTAAATCAGCAAAACATACACTGAATTTTAACTCTTTGAGTAAGAAAAAACTAATCCCTCCACATTACATGTGCATTCTGGAAGGACTTTCATTACATACAAACTAATAATCTAAGCTAATATTTATATATATCAAACATCCATGTACTCACTTTGATAAATTTTCTTTCTCACTTGCATATAAGAGCTTTCTACTCTCTAGTTCTTTTAAGAGCAAATAAATAGGATGAATAGGGACATAGCTAGATATCACTGGCTTCCTTCCCTTTTGACATACTTCTAAAGAAGAAGTTTGAGAAGTAGCTTCCTTAGTTTTTAGCGACACTTGATTCCTCTTAGATTTTCTCTCCATTTGTTAGTTAGACATGACAACTACATTTTGCTTAGGAAATTGCACATTGATACAGGTATCTAACTAGTGATGCTTAGGAAGTTGCACATTGATGAGGTATCTACCTAGTGTTGTTCTTGATCCAACTATGATCTATTTTATCCTAAGTTTGAGTCAAATAATTTAGATTTCCCCAACATCGTAATGGATCTATTCATCTGGATATTGACATGATCTTCACATGAAGGTTGTGAAGGTTATGTATAAATAATGTTACTACGAATATCATCACTTGAAAGTTCTTGAGATATTGCTAATACAACTTTGTTTGTGGCCTTCTTAAAGGATTCAACATCTATCACAATTATGGCAACAATGGCCTCTTCATTCTCAGTGAAGCTTTCCCTAGCTATTGGACCAAAAGGCTTTGTTGAAGTATTTTATTAAATTCGCTAGGAAATGTTTAGGGGTATGAATTTCTCATAGTTTGATAAGTCTTTGATAAGAATAACTTTAGAATGAATCTCTCCATACAATGATCCAATATATCGGCCAGATAAGTCTATGAATAATAGCTGCTGCTAGAATGACTAGCAGTTGGATGTTGATATGGGGACTCATAAACCTGGGACGATGTTCCTCTTGCTGCTCATGATTACTGAGAAAAAGATACATTCCTTCAACGTGCATACTTATCCCATAATAATTTGTTTGACCACTAGAAATCAATTTCTAGATTACAAAATTGGCTAGTATTACTCTTGACTGGTAAGAGACTGTAGACACCAGCAATTTCCCTTAGCATGAAAACATGATCAATTTAAACAATGACCTTCCCAAATGAGCTCTTCCCAAAACTACTATTTTTCTTGCAAGATAAATGAAGTTTGGTGGACTATCAAAATCCCAAGAAAAAGATTCATTGAGAAGATGTGATGTCCATTTTCAAAATGGACGAGTTAAAAGTATTATGGTCATAAGAGACAATTGACATACTGCAAACACCATTACCAAGCAAGTTGGAATTGTCATGGTCATGGAAGAAATTATTCATTAGGAAAGAGAAGAAAATGAAAGAGTTAGAGGTACTTACATTTCATTTTCCTTTTTCCCCTAAGTCTTAAGAATTTATTCCTCCTAATATTTTTATCTTGCTCATGTGCATGTTTAGTATGAATTGAAAAATATTAAAAAGGTTCATAGAGATCTAAACATTTCACTGTATAAAAGTATTCAACCTTGTATAAAGAGAACTTGTTTCCTCTTGCTTTAGGTTCTACAAATTTTTGGGATGACCGTTTCAATGTTGGACAACGGTATCAATGATTCTCCATCACTGGTGGGCATTTCCATAGTAATTAAAATCCCAATCAATGCTTGACCTAGATACCCCAAAACTTTAGGAAATGTAACAACAATTGAAATATCAATCAATGCATGACCCAGAAACCCTGAAAAACATTCATCAACACAATTGAAATTCTAGAAACATGCTAAAAAAGATTTATTTAAAAAAAAAAAAATAGTACCATTCAAATGGGATCCAATGTAATTTTTTTTTTTTTTTAGAAGTATATATTTGTAAAAAATATATGACACAACATTAGGTGTATTTGAATTATTATTAGTTTTTTAAACATGTATATAAGGAAGTATGTTCATGCTCATTATAAATTAAAGAAGTGTTATAAGTAAATTCTCATAAAAAGCCATTTACCACAACATTAAATGTATTTGAATTATTATTATTATTATTATTTAACATGTACATTTTTGTATTTATAATGATGACTATATTTATAAGGACCACAATGACTTATGTCCATGATCATCATCAAATAAGAAAGTGTTAGAAGTAAATTCTCATGAATTTTTTTCATATATAAAAAACATTTATAATTCATCATGTGCAAGTTGGAAGTATAATCATCATCAAATAAGAAAGAGTTGGAATTAAATTCTCATGATATTTTGTCACATTTATAATAATTTTTTTTAATCATCAAAATTTTAATATACATTATTAACATGGAAATTTTAGGGGTTAATATTCATAGGTGGTCTAATTTTTCATGTTTTTTCAAAAAAAAAAGATTTTCCAATTTCCATCTTCTACAAAAATGATTCGCCCAAAATTTCACAATATAAAATTATTTTACTTTAAAAATTGTCAACATTATATATAGTGTATATATAAAGTCATTATAAATTTGAATAATTTTACAAATACACCAATAAACATTTTATATTTTTCATGTTAGGGACTAGTGAGAATCGCTGATGTTTTTAAACTTCAAGATAATTTTCCATCCTTAAATTTTTAGCTAGTTATTAACGTCCCTACTAATGTAGAAATTGATAAGTATAGTGAACCTTTTTATATTTTAATTAAATACAACCAACCAATTTTAATATTCTTGCAAATTTAACAGTAATTTTAATATTCTTGCAAATTTAACAGTATAGAGATTATCCAAAATTTAATTGAAGTAAATCATTAAAAATTGAAAAAAGTAAATCATTTCATTTGTACAAAATTTCTATAATAATAGTAAAAATTTCAATTGTCATTTTAACCGAACCTTATCAAAATTGTTATTTAACTATTTTATTTAACAAAGCCTTAAGAAAAACTATATTTGGTATTTTTGACGTCCAAATTTATCAAAATATCGATGAGAAGTTCAATATCCCCGTCACATTTTTTTTAAGCTAATCTATTCAAAATGAAGGGGTCAAAAGGACAGGAGTCTTGACATGTTACTTAGAAGTGATAAAATATGGTCTTTTCGGTTACGAATACGCCTATAACTCCCACTTAAAATTGGAGTATTATGTCCATATATGTAATGTGATTTCCGAGTACCTACCACAAATTGGTCTCTTCACAAAAGGGAAACGAAGGTCGAAAAAAGTAGGAGGAAGATGATGTTGGCATTTGGAAGGGTCACTTGAGGCAGGACGAGTGTGCACGTCGGCGTAAAAAATTTGCATGTTTAGACTCTGCTAAAGGTTTCCCCAAAACTACCACCATGATGAAGGTCGTAGCATGCAAAAAGTTCTATATGATGGACACAAATGTGGGAGTTGTATAATACAAACCCATCATATAAATCCTTGATTTGAATTTATCCTATGTTAAACACCAACATGAGAAGTAGCCAAAAATGGATTTGTGTGTTTCTGAGAACAACAACATCATATTTGCAAACTTTGAGAAGTGATGGGATAAATGAGGCATGAAAAAAAAATCCCCAAGAATTCTCTATCCATAACATGTGGATATGATTATGCTCACAAAATAAAACAAACCACTTAAAACAAAGGGTATCTTTCAAATCTCCTATGTTAGCTCCCGTCAAAATTTTAACAAACATGCAATGGAAATAATGGAAATCTTCGTTCAACGTAACATGAATGAAAGGACAAAGAACAATTCATCCATTGGTTATTAAATTCAACTTACTCGCATAATGCAAGCATGATGAATTGAACCAGAAACTAGAGAATGAGTGGTGGTATTCCTTTCTATAAATAGAGAAACATGTATTTAAGTCGTTAGCAAAGTTATGTCAGGGAAAATAAACAAAATAGAAGGGTGAGAAAATCCATCCATTAACATACAAACATTACTTTTCAATAAAATAAGCAATAGGACCAAGCAACAAAAACATGATGGTGTTTTTGTAAATTGGGAAGATGATATTGTTGATTCCCATGTTGGGCGTAACTATGGACACAATATGAAATTCGACATAGCCAAACTACCCAACATACCAGTCCTTAAAGGAGCATTACACATCGAATATTTGAGTGAGGGAATCGGTGGAACCCCAAGCGACCAAATTTACAGTCTCATTTCAGCTGCCTAAGGGTGTCACTTGATAGGGGTTCGAGGGTTTTTAGATTCAATCGAGGAAGTATTGTATGTATTTTTTTCCTTAATAGTTTGTAACAACGCAGGTAAAAAATAATGTAAAGATATATCGGGCCACAATTGATGGGACATGTATTCCAAGTTGAATGGTGGGAAAAACATCCTAGTGGTTTTTCATTTCGGTTATTATGGCTAAGGAAATTTTCAAACACAATGGAAAAGGCTTTGGAAAGGCATGAGGCATTAATTGGCATTTTATTTATGAAAATAATGGAAATTAGGAGAAAAGGGAGGTGAAAGTTTATAGGTTTCAAGTGAGGAGGAAAATGAAGAAAAATTAATTGAAAGTGAAGAAAATAGAGGCCTTATTGATAAAAAAGCTTATGAGGATCAGTGGGTAGGCTTGGTCAGTGAATGTTGGTCAGTTTAGCTATGGTGGAGCTCTCTTCTATTCTCTCTCTCATACTCTTGGATACTTAGAGTTTTCTTGGACCACTCTTGGAGAGTGTGGCATACTTGGAGTTTGGAGCAAGACAACAAAGGAAGAGCATGAAAGCGCAAGAGGACATCGAGATCAACAACTACAACAGATTTGGCTTGTCGGTACCCAGTTGCATGTATGTTTTCCTCACTAGTTTTGGCATGCATGACATATGCATGTGGTTTTTTGGTTGTGATATGTCATTGGCGTGGAGGATGGTCGAGATTGATAGTGGATTTCCTAGCCTTTCCATTTCTAGAATAGCCATGGAGATTGTGGGTTTATTTCTTTGTTTTGTGTTGGTTGGTTCTCATATTTCTTTAGCTTGGGTTGAGTTATTAGTTCCTGGAGCCTTGGTTGGACAAATGCTCTAAAGCCCTCTAACAACTTGGGTTGAGTTACTAGTCTCATAGACTTGGTTGGAAAAATTCTCTAGAGGCCTTGGTGGGTTATGTTACTAGTCATGGAGCCTTTGTTGGAAAAATGCTCTGGAGTTCGGTAAAAGTTGTGGGTTGAATTACTAGTCCTGGAGCCTTCATTGGAACAAACGCTCTGGAGCCCTGGAAGGCTTGGATGGAGATCGATCTAATGATGTTTTTGTGATGTGTAATCATGATGTGAAATCATTGTTTGATGGGTTGAGGTGGTTGGTCTCTGGAAGCCTTGGATGGTTTCGGATACATGTGTTTTATGAGATTCCACATTCATGCTTGGAATATGGCATGGGGGTGAATGACTGAAGAGAGATTTGGCTCATCCATTCTATAGTCGGGTGGAACACGAAAGTCCTGTAGAAATTCCCACTGTAGATCAACAGATTATGCAATATATTAAAGCAAAATACAAGATCTACTTCTACAACAAACTTGCGGAAGCTTAATCGAATATGAGCAAGATAAAATAGAACACATATAACAGATGAAAATAAATCAATCACACATGAACAGAGAAGAATACTCTGGGGAAAGCTTCAGCCAAAAAACCCCAATCTCTGTATTATCATACAAGTGGAAATATGTTCAGATTACATAAAGAATCAGCTGACAAGCTATCCTGCTCCCTCTGCAATCGAACAATACAGCTCACAGGCTGAATAGACACAAGATATGCCTTCCCTCAGCCCTCCAAGCCTCCTATTTCCTTGCGTAATTTTCCTTGGGGTCCAATGTTGCCACTTGTGTGAATTGGCCTCATCACACACTCACTAAACCCAAAATTAATTGGGAAATCTCTAAGGAAATAATTCCTTCTGCATGTATGAGATATCCTCCATGGAATATTCCTGCAATTGATAGTACAGTGTCACATCATCTGATCTCAACTGGGTCTCTGCTTGAACTGACATGCATGAGTTATTTATGAGAGAATATTCAGTTATATGAAGTGCAACAGTTACATGTGTGCATGCATTAATTAATTGAACTCACAATTAGTTCAAAAAACTATTTGAACTAATCTAATTGGACTCAACTCAGTTAATTGAGCTAACTAATTACAACTCAATATTACAGCTCATCCTTATCTCTTTAACTAAGGGATAAATTCTTCAATAAATGGGATAACTGTTGCATTTCCTCACATATACTTCATGTTTGATTTTCTCCAACTAATTAACTCAAGATAAATTAATTAATTATTAATCAAACAACTGCTAAGAACAAATTCGAATTTTACTTCTCTATTTTAGTTCAGGGACTAACTAAAATAAGAAGGTATCCCGAAATGCTATTTATGGCAGTGCTATTTTTAGCACTTCTATATTTAGCATTTATTGTTGCTATTTTCAACACTCCCTCTGGAAAATAAAGGGATTATTAGTAACCCCAATCTTGTCTCTGTGGAACTCGAACTTGCATTTTGACAATGCTTTAGTCAAAATATCTGCATCCTGTTCCTCGGTCGAAACATATAGCAACAACATGTTCTTCTTGACCACACAGTCTTGAAGATGGTGATACTGGATATGAATGAGCTTGGACCTATCATGAAAAACTGGATTCTCAAAGAGTTTGATACAACTCTGATTATCACAGTAGATCACAGTTGGATCCATCCTTTGACCAAATAATCCCACTAGAATCTTCCGCATCCAAATGGACTCACATGCAACCTGATTAGCAGCCATGTATTCAGCCTCTGCTGAGTTAAGTGCAACTGACCTCTGTTTCCTGCTGTACCAGGAAACTGCAACTACACTAAAGTTGAAGATTCCTCCAGAAGTGCTCTTCCGGTCTGATGGACTCCCTGCCCAATCTGCATTTGTGAAGCCTTGGAGCTTCACTCCCTTTGCCCGTCTATACCACAATCCAAACTAAGATGTGCCTATGAGGTATCTCAGCACATTCTTTGCTACCTTCCAAAACAACTTGGTAGGCTGAACCATAGCTTTACTCAGCTGGTTCACCGCAGAGCATAAGTTTGGTCGTGTGTTCACTAGATACATAAGTGAACCCATAAGCTGTCGATAAACAGTGGCAGCTACTACCTCACCTGTAGTAGCATCCTCCTTCCTCCAGTTCCTAGTTAGAGGAGTCTGCATAGGCTTGCACTTCTCCATGTGAAAGCACCTGAGTATCTCATTGGCATACTTGCCTTGAGACACAAATACTTCTCCATCTTTCTGCCACAACTCCATGCATAGAAGGTAGTGCATAAGACCCATGTCTTTCATCTCGAATTCTCTTGCAAGGTCCTCCTTGCAAGACTTAATCAGCTGATCATCACCTATCAAAATCAGATCATCCACATAAAGAATAATGATCAATGGCTTACCTTCTACCATGATGTGGTAAAGGTTCGCATCTGCTTCACTCTTGGTGAAGCCCAACCCAGTGAAATAACTGTCAATCTTGGTGTACCATGCATGAGGTACTTGCTTCATCCCATACAAATCCCTCTTGAGTCAGCACACATGTGATTCATGATCGAAGGTTTTGAAACCCTCTGGCTGCTCAATGTAAACCTCCTCCTTAATCTTCTTATTGAGGAATGCTATCTTCATGTCCATTTGATGGATCTTCCAACCCATCTGAGCTGAAAGTGCCAACATTGATCTGATAAATGATTACCTTGCTACGGGAGCAAAGGTCTCATCATAGTCGATCCCCTCGACCTGTGACAAACCACAGGCAACAAACCTTGCCTTATGTTTCTCAACACTGCTATCAGTTGCACGCTTTACCTTGTAAAGCCATCTGGAACTCAGCATTAACTTGTCCTGAGGTCTTGGGACAACATCACACACACTGTTCCAAATGATAGAGTCGTACTCCTCTACCATTGCATCAACTGAGACTAGTTACTACACTGCCTCCTTGAATGAAGAAGGTTCAGACTCTACACACTCCCCAACCGGGGCCATGTACCGAGTGTACCACTCAGGTGACCTCCTCTGTCTGCAATGAGAAGATGGTTGTCCCACATTCTCCCGCACATCCAGCATCAACTTGTCAGCTTCCCTTGAGCGTTTTCGCCTATCTCTGGAAGTCTCAGCATGAGTGGATGTATCCACTCCTGGATCCTCTGCATGTGGTTGCTTCGCATCAATCTGAGGCTCCTCCTCCTTAGGAACTGAAAGTTCCTCATCTGCATGCAACTTGAGCTCCCTCTCAAGTGATAATCGCATTGATTTCTGCTCGTCAAACTTCAGATCTCTACGTACCACTATCCTCTAACTGGTAGGCAGGTACACCTGATAGTTGTGGGGTGTATGAGTGTACCCCACAAGTATTCCCAACTTAGCTATTGGATCTAGCTTCCTCTAGGCATCTTTGGTCACATGGTAGTAAACCAATGATCCAAAGATTCGGAAGTGAACATCTGGTCGCTTCTCGAAAAAGGCCTCCATAGGTGTCTTCATTCCCAGTATACGGTGGAGGCTTCTGTTTTGCAAGTATACTGCTGTATTGCATGCCACAACCCACAAATGCAGTGGTAGGCTTTGGTCATGCAACATTTCTCGATCTGCTCCCACAATCAATCTGTTCTTCCTTTCGGCCACCCCATTATACTGTGGGTTATGGGGTGCTATTAATTCCCGTTTAATTCCTTCTGCAGCGCAGAAGTCATTAAACTGTTAGGAGGCATACTCTCCACCATTGTCTTTATGCAAGGCTTTTATTTTCTTTCCAGATTCTTTCTCTGCTAAGGCTTTAAACTCACAAAACCTTAAGAAGGTCTAATCCTTCTTTTCCATAAAGTAGATCCAACATCTATGAGAAAAATCATCAATAAAAATAACATAGTACCTTTGTTTAGCAGTAGAGGCTATAGAGAATGGTCCACAAACATCTGAGTGAACTCGCTCCAGGATTGCTCCAGCTCTATTGTCTCGATCCAAAAAGGAAGATTTCCCATACTTACCTAAGGTACAACCTTTGCATGTATCTGTCTGCTCAAGTTTTCCCTTAGGAAGTCTGGTAGAAATCTGTTGCATGATCTTCAGGGCTCCATGGTGCAAGTGGCCCAATCTTCTATGCCATAGCTCGCCAACATCTTTCATCTTTCGTTCATTTCATTTCTATCTTTCAGAAGTGTCCTGAAGATGGACCCCCGTTGGGGTTCGAAACGTCGACAGACTAAACTGGAAACTGTGGATAATCCGGAACATGAAGGTACAAACATCTTGGCTCTATACCATCTCAACTTTGGAACTCAATGCAGGAAATTCATCTACCTCCAAGTTGTAGGGAATCTTTACTTGAATCCCAATTCAGTTGGTCTGTCCAGTGCCGATATGCCTCAGGAATACCTTTCCTTTACTAAGGACTACATCATAGCCTTTATCTTTTAGCATAGCAATGGACACAAGATTCTTCTTCAGACCTAGTACATACTTTACATCATTCAGGGTGAGAGGAGCTACATGATCCCTCTGAAACACAACTGTACCTTCTCCTAAAACATGGTATTTTCCATCATCTCCCATCTCGATCCGCATCTAGAGATCCTTCTCATCCAATGTACTAAAAAGATTCTTGTTACCTGACATGCGGAATGAAACTCCACTGTCCAGGTACCACACACATCCCACCATGGATGAATCCATGCATGTAATAAGAGAGAAACCCAACTCAAACTGTGAGGCCAGTGCCTCACCATCAGATCCCTTCGAGGATCCTTTCTTGGATTTCTTCTGTGGACAACATAATGGCCCACTTCATGACAATGAAAGAATCACACTTTCGATTTGTCAAATTTCTTCCCACCTTGGGAAGAACTGGATTTGGGATGGGATGCCTTCCCTTTCCCTTTCTTCGCCTTACTCGGTAAGGCTAGAATTGCCTCATCATCTTGCTTTGATGAGGATCCATCTCTGGCTGTTCTTCTTATCTCCTCCTGCATTAGATCCGACCAATGTCATTCCCAATTTGGCATTTTCTCTCTTCCATTAACCGAGTCTTGGTAGCTATGCCAGCTCTTAGAAAGACCGAGGAGTGTAAGACTCACCATGTCATCATCGGTTGTCATGATCCCTACACTTCCAAGCTCATCCTTGTAGGTGGTGAGCTTGTCCAGATAAGTAGAGATCGTGCCGCCCTTTTCACACTTGATTTTCCGAAGCTTGTCTTTCAGTGCCAACTTCCTCTGATCACTGCTATTCTGATATATATCTTTCAATGTTTTCCACATTGAAGCTCAAGACAATGTGGTCTCGAACTCCCTCTAGGAGGATTCTCTTTGCTCTAGACACACATTTCCTCCATTCTGCCAATTTTGTGGCATTTGCTGCTGCCGACTTGGGGACTTCTTGATCAATGAAGTCCTTTAGACCGTTTTCCTCTAATATTGCTTCCATGCGATCATTCCAGGCTATATAATTCGAGCTGCCATTAAGGGCATACTCGAGTCTTAAAACACTGAACACCATTGGTGAAATTGAGACGTGATAAGAACTTGATTCCTATAATCAGGAACTTCAAACTTTGAACTTCTCCCTTCTTTGTATACTTTTCTTCGCTTCGATCACCTTTTCTCTGATACCATGTAGAAATTCCCACTGTAGATCAACATATTATGCAATATACTAAAGCAAAATACAAGATCTATTTCTACAACACACTTGCTGAAGCTTTATCGAATATGAGCAAGATCAAATAGAACACATATAATAGATGAAGAGAAATCAATCACACATGAACACAGAAGAATAATTTGGGGAAAGCTTCAGCTAAAAAACCCTGATCTCTATATTATCATACAAGTGGAAATATGTTCAAATTACACAAAGAATCAACTCACAAGCTATCCTGCTCTCTCTACAATTGAACAATACAGCTCACAGGCTAAATAGACACAAGATATGCCTTCCCTCAGCCCTCCAAGCCTCCTATTTCCTTGCGCAATTTTCCTTGGGGTCCAATGCTGCCACTTGTGTGAATTGGCCTGATCACACACTCCCAAAACTAACTGCGCAATCTCCAAGGAAAGAATTCCTTCTGCATACAAGAGATATCCTCCATAGAATATTCTTGCAATTGATAGTACACTGTCCCATCATCTGATATCAACTGGGTCTTTGTATGAACTGACATGCATGAGTTATTTATGAGAGAATATTCAGTTATTTGAAGTGCAGCAGTTACATGCATACATGCATTAACTAACTGAACTCACAATTAGTTCAACAAACTATTTGAACTAATTTAACTCGGCTTAACTCAGTTAACTGAGCTAATGAATTACAACTCAATATTACAACTCATCCTTATCTCTTTAACTAAGGGATAAATTCCTCAATCAATGGGATAACTGTTGAATTTCCTCACATAGACTTCATGTTTGATTTTCTCCAGCTAATTAACTCAAGATGAATTAATTAATTATTAATCAAATAATTGCTAAGAAAAAATTCGAATTTTACTTCTCTATTTTAGTTCAGGGACTAACTAAAATAGGAAGGTATCTCGAAATGCTATTTATGGCAGTGTTATTCTTAACACTTCTATATTTAGCATTTTTTGTTGCTATTTTCAACAAGTCCCATCCCAGGTTTGGATTTTTCATCATAAATATGAGGTCATTTTCTGCTTATATTTATATGAGTATTATACTGATTTATAGGTGGATCATAGGTCTCCGATTTCATTAGTATTTCTACTGCTATTATGTTGGTTATGTATGTGTTTCATGATAGTATCTATGTATGGCTCTCATCATGTTTTTACTTGTATATGAATGAACAATGTATCTATGGCCTAATGGATGAAACTGTAGCTAAAGTGACAAGGAAACAATGCCTCATAATGAATCTTAGATAAACATGAGACCCCTATGCTCAGGGATTCTGTTATTTACACTTGTAGATTACATATCCCTGATATGTTTTATGAAACGACTTTCATGGCTAGTAGGGGTCTAGTCAAGGTCTTATTAAAGTAATTGCATTAGTATTTTTGTTTCCATGTTATCTTGCTTTTCTAAAGGTGTCATTCAATTATGGGCAGTGACTTAGGCTCTTGGCCTGAAAATGTGGCTTAAATCTCAGGGACGCTGACATATAACTGAGCAAAATAGCCCCTGGATGATGGCTTGCAGGGATGTGAGAGCGTCCAGAGGTCCCTAGATGCTAGCATGCCAATAGCGTGAGAGCGTCTAGAGGTCAAGTGGTCCAAAATATGAGTAGCACATAGGGGTAGGTTGGTAGAAAGGTTGGGATGTTTCTAGAGGGTTCTAATAATGTGGTTCAATGTCTATATGGTGTGTTTCTGTTGGTTTCACTTTGCTAACGTGACTTAGGAGGTCGAATCGTATCATAGTTGCCTCTCGTCACATGCTTACCCCAGTTGGCTTGTTGCCTTGGTAGATGTGAGAGGAGGGTATTATAGAGTGGTATCAGAGAATGGTTCACCCCTCAAATTGGATGGGTGGTGTGTTGGTTATGCATTCATGTCAATTTCATATGTGTTTCTTATGCTTGTAGTCCATGTGCTTGTTGCATTTTCATGGTGTTAAATATGGTTGTAGTGATGTTGCAATGTGAAGGTTGATGGTGTTGTTGTGGGATGTGTCGTTGTGACTATATGGTTATATATACATTTGTTATGGTTGATGTTTATATGTTGTTATGCATGCATTTTAATGGTGAAGGTTGTTGTGCATGAGTTCATTATATACAATTAGGTCATCATGATGATATTGGTATGTTATGATGCTAATTTGTTGGTTGAAGATAGAGAAGGAGATGTAGATCGTTAAAGTGAAGCTGTAACAATGGAGTAGATCATCATACAGGTTTGTATGGTGGGCATCTAGGTATGCAGGTTAAGGATTGTTATATGTGTTATGGTTATGTGTTTTCCTTTTATTTTATTTCATGTTATGGTTACATGCATGGTAGATCCTAGTTGATTAGTGTAATCGTATGTACATATGTCAGATAGTCATGAATAATAGTAACAAGTGGTTGTATGCATTGTTGTTGTTGCCTTATGTTAGTTAACTTAATGATTATGTCATTGATGGATATGTTATATGTTATCTTGTAGTTAGATCGATGATTATGTTATATGTTATGTTTTGTTGTTGAGTATGTTATAGGATAAATTTTTGTTATTATATGATAATTAGCTTGATGATTAGGTTATATGTTATTGATGAACATGATATATAACTTCTTATTGTTATATGCTAGTAACTTGATGATTAGGGTTATTTCATTAAGATCTTGATGTTGTATGTATCATACTAATTTGGATTGGTCATATGTGTGATGATTATGTTCATTACATTGAAGATCTTAATGCTACATGTATCATGCTAACTAGATTGGTATATGAATATGGTTATGGTTACGATACTCAGGTATGAGCCATCATATTTGTGATATGGTGTTGTACTAATCTAAACTGATTGTGAAGATGTTATTATTATGTATGAATGACAAATGTTTATGATTTTACGATGTGAGCATTTTAGTTAGTTACTGTTATGGATATCATGATCTTATTTGTGTTTGAGTTGATGTGTTGTGAAGTTATATCGTGCTAACTAGATTGATTGTGCAGACAAGATAGCCTCCCTTGAGATGCATTAAGGTATGAGTTTTCTTATCTCGTATGTTTAGTGTTTGATTTTTTTATTATGTCGTCTATTTGGTGTTTGAGTGTTTGGTGTCTATTATGTCATCTAGTTGATTTATCTAACATGGTAGGTTTATATTTTGTTTGAATCTTTGATTAATTGCATGATATGAGTATGTGTCTATAACATTACATCAAGAAATGATCTTGTTTTAAGAAAGTTCTAATAATACCTATGTGTGGAGACAACTGATATTTACTTTGAGTGTAAGTAGGTGATAGTTGTAGCATTATGTATTATGAATGATGAATGTGAGTTGACTGTTGACTATGACATGATTGTTAGACTTGGTAAATGTTGATTTCAAATTAGTATATATGATTGTCTTGATCTTTCGAACATGTGGTAGACATGTGTGAACAATTCTAGGAAACATGCTTGGCATTAGCACAACAAGGTAATAGTTTGTATTTATATAACTAACAGTTGGGTAATGTGACAATACATAGTAAGCTCGATTGCAACAAGGTAAAAAGGTAAAAGAAAGAAATTGGGAAAGAATTCTTTTGGCTATGTTTGGAAATCCTAATTCCAAACGAATGAGTGCTTTACATACATGAAGTTTTCTTAACCCTAATTTTTCTAAAATCATGTGGATATGTGCTATAGTCATGAACATGTATTTGACAGGGATATCAGCTAGTTTCCAGTTATGGATGGATTCACCAAGGGAATTGGAGTCACTTAATAGATGGCATGGACATGTTTAGTTAAAAGGAAATGTGCTTGGCACAACAAGGTAAGGTAACTAGTATGTTGTTATGTTTATTTATGCATTGACAATTATGCATTCATGGAAATATGATGCATGGGATTGCATGGAAAGGAGACTGCCATGAAATATTGAAGAAGGCTTGGGTTGAGTTTTCCTTTGGAAGAACTGGGAACCATGGGGATTGAGTCATGGTGTCTATTGTTAGCCTTGTGCTTCTAGTATTTTGTGATTTTCTTGCACTTGAGCTTTAGTTTTGTTATGTCTATTGCATGATCATGCCACTTTGTTTATGGTGTTGTATTGTTATTGGTTTTCATGGTTTTATTCTTGTTTTTTTCTTGTGCTTTCCTTTTAACTTTTTAGTCTTGGGAATTGGTTGGGAAATAGGAAAGTTAATGGAGATCTGGGAGAGAAGTGTGGCACTTTATAGGTAAGGTAAGACCTGGATGAATCTCGGAGCATGTCTAAGGGAAGTTGAAGAAAGGGTATGGAAATCAGTTGGATTGGTTCAGTCCATTGGTGTAAATGGACAATGGTAGGACAATCATGAGAAAGGTAACCGAAAAGGTGAAGTAAATGGAACTGAGGCATCAGATGCCTTGGCTATGTTGGAAGCAATTGTTCACAATGTTGTGAATGGTGTGCGTAGATAAAGGGAGTTCTCGTATCCTTGACCTTATGATATCTAGTAATTATGTTATGATCACAGTTATGTTGATGTCTATATATGTAGACATGCATGTATGTATGTATGTCATGTCTGATAGGGTCATTATGGATCATGATTATTTTATGCTAATGTTTACATGTACATATGTATGCCATTAACTGACTAGATCATTATTATTTTATGTTGATGTTTATATGTATGTATGTGTATGTATGCATATCGTTTTCTAACATGATCATGATTTTTTATGCTAATTTTTATGTTTATGTATGTATCTATGTCACTATCTAATATTTTCATCATGGATCATTATGTGATGGAATGATTACTTATGCAGGTGAAGGGCATGAAAGAGGTTCCTAGTCTTAGGGGGATCAAGTGGGAAGAATAGCCTCGCAAATATATGAAGTTAGTATCATGTGGTTGTGAATTGATATTATGTGAGTATACTATCTCTATATTTATGCTTTCTAAAGATACATAAGCGAAATGAAAGCAATGTGGTCTACAGCATGTTGAGAAAAGCATGGATAAGACACTGGAAGCAAGGTTGCTTGGTAGAGACAATGTGGTTTTGTATGTGTGGTACTATTGTTGTGCATATGTTCTATATGTTGTATATGTGATGTTGTGCTCATGTGGTGTTGTGTATATAGAGTGCATGTACATGTTGTTTATGCAATGTTATCTATAGGGTGGTACAGATAGTGTTGTGTGAATATTGCATATGTATTCCTAGGTATAGATGGTGTTCTGCAGTGTTGTGTACATAATTTACTGAGCGCATGATGGATATGTGGAGTTGTGTGCATATGGTGTTGTGCTCATGTCATATATGTAGTGTTGTGTACAAATGATGCTATGTACATGTTTGATATCCAATGCTATGTACATGTGGTGTTGTGTGTGTGTTGTACATGTGGTGTTATGTACATATGGTGTTGGGTGCATGATTATACAAGTGGTGATGTGTGCATGTGGTGTTGTGTACATGTTTTTACAAGTGGCGTTGTGTACATGTGGTGCATTTTGTGTTGTGTACATGTGGTGTCGTGTACATGTCATGAATGGGGTACTGTGTACATGTGGTATTGTGTGCACACTATATAGGTGGTGCGGTGTACATGTCATGCAGGTGGTACTATGTAGATGTTGTATATGTGGTACTGGTGTACATGTGGTATTATGTGCATGTCGTACATTTTGTGTTGTGTACATGTGGTACTATGTATGTGCATTATGTAGATGTGGCATCATGACATGTGTATTCATTTTGTTGTACGATGTGTACGTATATGTATTGTGTTGTGCATTGGGTGTAAGTGTATGTATTGTGTGGTGGTGTACACCAGATGTAGGATCATGTATTTTTTGTGTTGTATACTAGGTGTAGGTGTATGTGTGGTATCTCAGGTGTAGTTGCATGTATTGAATGGTGTTGTATGTCATGTGTGGCTGTATGTGTGTGATGCACACACTATGTATGTGCACATAGTTTAGGAGGAGGCACTGGGTGCTTTTCCAGTGTGGCAAACAATTTGGTGTGTGTACATAACAAAGAAAAAGGTAGAAGCTAAGGATTGATTAAAGGATAAGTATTAGTACTTTATTTCAGTTTTATTATGCATGTGATTTATGATTATGTTGATTACATGTGATCTATGATTTTGGTTTATGATGGTTACATGTGATACATGATTTTGATCTATGATGGTTGTGTTTGAAGCTAACATGATGTGATATGTTCATTGGATTAGAGATGCTAGTTTGACTTGTTGTGACAGGATACAAAGAGGATTGCAAGTGTACCTTGTTGATGGGCCACCAAGGAGGTATAATTTGAAGTTGTTTCAATTTATTTTGAATCTAATTGAAGTTATGTACTTGGTACAGGAAAGCACGAAATGCCAAATTCGATGGTTGAAGCTGATGACAAGCATTAGAAGCAGCAAAAAATGAAATGGAAAAGACTAAAGTATGTGGGTAAAGCATTCAGGAGGAGGGCCATTGTGGGACATTGGTACCCAATACTGTCCACTGATTTCCATGAGCATGCTATGACTGGTATGATGGTTTTAAGGTACTCTGATGCCTTGGTTTTTGTATCTTATGATGTGAGGAAGCCTTTCCAAGGGATGGACTTCCCGGGATGAGGGTGCCAAAGGAACTTGGAAGGTGTGTGACTCCACGGAAGGGGGTGACCAGATTGCCCAAGGGACTGTGTAGTAGAGAAGTGAACGTCGAGGATGGATTTTTTTTTTTCATTATCATTTCCAGATGGCATCATATGATCATTAGGAGTGTGCCCTAGAATAGTGAGCTGGTAAATGTTCATTGGGAGGACAAATGGCATTGGATTGTCCCTTTGGACATTGGATGTAGCTTTGAATTTGGTAGTGGATTCTAGACTTCTTGGGAAGGAAGTGAATCATGGAACTACTCTTAAGGGTGGAGGTGTGAGCCTTTGGATTCTCTTGTTGATTGATACAGGCATTGTATGCTTTTATTTTTTTGGTTGAGAAAATGTGTATATATGTATACATGTATATTATTATAAATATTGTATCGAGCTGGTTTATAAAGCTCCAAAGACAATATGGTTATTTGCTGGGTGAAGCAAATGTGTATGTGTATATGTGGTTATTGTAAATACCATAATGAGTTGTGTTATAAAGCTCCAATAAACAGTATGTATGTCATGTTTTAGCAGATGGTTATAGGTCTCATTGAACATTGAGGATGGTGTTCCCCCAAGGGAGAGGGTTTTATAACAACCCTGGTAAAAAATCATGTAAAAATATATAAGGCCACGGTTGATGGGACTCGTATTCCAACTTGAATGGTGGGAAAAGCATCCTAGCGAGTGTTCATTTTTGTTATTCTGGCTAAGGAAATTGGAAAAGGAGATGGCAAAGGATTTGAAAAGAATGAGGCATTACATGTCATTTTATTTATGAAAATAATGAAAATTAGGAGAAAATGGAGGTGAAATTTCATAGGTTGCATGTGAAAAGGAAAATAATGGAAAATGAAGAAAATAGAGGCCTCATTGAGAAAAAGGCTTCTAAGGATCAATGAGCAGGCTTTGTTAGTGAAGGTTGGTCTGTTTAGTTCTAGTGCAACTCTCTTTTATTCTCGCTCTCTCATACTCTTGGATACTTGAGTTTTCTTGGATCACATTTAGAGAGTGTGTCATACTCGGAGTTTGGAACAAGAAGGAAAAAGAAGAGCAAGAAATCATAAGAGGACATCAGGATCAACAACTACATCGGATTTGGCCTATAGGCACTGAGTTGCATGTATGTTTTCCTCACTAGTTTTGGCATGCATGGCATATGCATGTGGTTTGTTGGTTGTGGTATGTGATTGGCATAGAGGATGGCCAAGATTGATAATGGCTTGCCTAGCTTTGCCATTTTTTGGATAGCCATGGAGATTGTGGTTTTATTTCCTTGTTTTGTTTTGGTTAGTTCTGATGTTTCCTTAGCTTAGGTTATGCTACTAGTTCCTGGAGCCTTGGTTGGACAAATTCTTTGGAGCCCTGTAACAACATGGGTTAAGTTACTAGTCCCGTAGCCTTGGTTGAAAAGGCGCTTTGGAGCCTTTGGTGGGTTGAGTTACTAGTCCTAGAGCCTTGGTTGGACAAACTCTCTAGAGTCCAGTAAAATTTGTGGGTTGAGTTACTAGTCCCGGAGTCTTTGTTGGAACAAATGCTCTGGAGTCTTGGAAGGCTTGGATAGAGACTAATATGATGATGGTTTTGTGATGTACGAATGTGAGGTGGAATAAATATTTGATGGGTTGAGGTAGTTGGCCTCTGGAAGCCCTGGATCATTTTGGATTAATGTGTCTTATGAGATCCCAAATTCATGCTTGGAATATGGCATGGGGGTGAATGGTTGAAGAGATATTTTGATTAGCCATTCTATGGTCGGGTGGAACGTGGAAGCCCCATCCCAGGTTTGGATTTGCATCATCAACATGAGGTTATTTATCCTTCTATTTATATGATTATAATACTATTTTATATGTGGATTATATGGTTGTGATTTCATTGGTATTTATTTTGCTATTATGTTGGTTATGTATGTGTTTTATGATAGTAGGTATGTAATTTTTACTTGTATATGAATTAACAATGTATCTATGACCTAATGGATGAAAATACAACTAAAGTGAAAAGGAAACAATGGCTCATAACGAATTTTAGATAAGTATGAGACCCCTATTTCGGATATGTTATTTGCACCTCTATATTACATATCCGTGATATGTTTGAGGAATTCCTTTCATGACTAGTAGGTGTCCAATCAATATGTTATTCAAGTAATTTCATTATTAATGTTGTTTCCATGTTATCTTAAAGTTTTAAATGTGTCATTAAATTCTGGGTAGTGACCTAGGCACTAGGCCTAAAAATGTGGCTTAAATCCCAGGGACGCTAGCACATAACTGAGAAAAATAGTCCCTAGATGCTGGCTTGTAGGCTTGTGAGAGCATCCAGAGGTCCCTAGACATTGCCATGCCCATAGCATGATAACGTCTAGAGGTCAAGTGGTCCAAACTCTTAGTGGGACCTAAGGGTAGGTTAGCAGAAAGGTTTGGATGGTTCGTAAGGGTCCTAATGCTGAGGTTCAAGGTCTGTATGGTGTTTTATCGTTAGTTCCATTTCCTTAACATGAACTTGGAGGTGAAATCATATCATAGTTGCATATCATCGGATGTTTACCCTAGTTGTCCGGTTGCTTGGGTAGATGTGGGAGGAGGGTGTTACAGTGTTAGTGTTGGCTAACTGTTTTTCCTAACTATTAATGTGACGACACACAAACCTTCAATCGTCTCACATTTGATCGAACATTGCAGACATATACACCATGGAAGCTTGGGGAGTTTTTCTCAAAGGGAAACACTTTACAACATTATTACATATTAGAAACATAATACATATAAAGAATATTATAATACAAAAAACTCTCATAAAATTTTAAGAATGGTATTTTCTAATTATATCGATGTTTTCTTGCACAATATATAAGGAGTATGTTATAAAGAATTTCTTATAGGAATTTCTTATAAGAATTTCATTAATATGAAATAAAAAATAAAATATGAATGTAAAACTATGCATTATTATAAAAGATATCAATAGAAAAATAAGTTGGAAAATTTGCATGATGCCTATTGTTTCTATATGATTTGTGATTTTTTTTAATGCTTGTATATATAATTGAATTTTGTATGAATATTTATGCTACAATTACTTGTTAAAACTTGAAATTTGGTTTGATGTGATATTCTTATTATCATAAAACACTAAATGTAAGAATACAGACAACATGTAATACCCCGTGGTCATGTAAATAATTGTCATTTAATTTTTTAATGTGCAAGGAGGGTAATTCTAGATCAGGTGAAATCTAGTAAAAGAACATTTGACATATTTTTATTTTTTATTTATTTATTTTTATTTTTTATCTTCTTAAAAACAAATGTTATGCCAAGTTACGGAAATTACGGAAAAATACCCCCCAAAAAAAAAATCTTTAGTTTCTAGGTAGTTAGATAGTTACTTCCTCGTCCTTCAGAGATTAAAAGGAAAAAATCTCAGTTTGGGAATGTAGTAGTGGCTGGAGAAGGAAGTGTAAGGAAATGAAGGAAAGAAGATAACCATTTACAGGACTTTGTCAAGGTTACTTCAAATATTAAAATGAAAACATGTCAGTGTGGGAAAGCAAGAGTGGATGAAGAGGGAAGTTTGAGGCAATGAAGGATATAAGATAATCATTCACAAGATGTTGTCAAGGTATGCAGGACTACTGTTGTAGGGTGTTCTCGAGCTAGTCATGAACCAGTGGACGACATGGAATAAAAATTCTAGACTGGACTTGACTAGTGGTTTGCGGTCCAAGAATTTATTTACTGTCTAAAACTGCTCTAGAAACTAAGGAGGTTGGGGGAAACCTAGATGTAATTTCCAATCTCATAGGTTGGGTGGTGGAGTCTTCCTACTAGTTCCAATTCCTTGGTTGAGAAAATTAATAAAGAAAAATATATTATAATTAATTAATATTTTTTAATATTTTCTTAAATATGCTGATGAATGAAGAAATTTATTTCATGAATGAATATTGTTAGTTGTAGGAGAACATAGGTCTTCTATAATTTTTTCTAACTGTTTTATTGTTCAAAGAAAAGAACATTGTTACATTTCTGTAAGGAAAGAAATAATGTTAAATTTGTAATGGAAATATATGTGCCTTTGTGCTTAGGTTTCTGAAAAGAAAACACCCTTTGTTCTTAGAGAGAAACATTATAATGACATATACTATAAACATGTAGAACTAAGCTAGCACATAACCAAATATCACAATGAATGCGATTATCTTTCAGAACAATGAAGGCAATAGAATCGGGGGGTTCCATTTTAAGCACCATTGGATCGAATCAAATTTCCTTTAAGGAGAGGTCTGCAATAGAATGAATCACGTATTTAGTGCCGCATCGGTAGAGAAAAGGTCCCAGAAATTTCTAGGTCTTGCTTCTCTGTCAGACACTTCAGTAATACAAGAAAATAAAGAAACTAGGACATTTTTAAAGAATGGTAATGGAAGTGAATCTAAACTACATGACAACGATGAACCAAGTTCCAAAAGAATTTACATTTAAAAAATGGTGCATGAAAGAATGAAACATAGAATGATCCAAACAAATAAAATATATATCCATAATCAATGTAACTTTTGCTACAACTCTCAGTGCACATAAACCGGTCATTACATTATTGTAAACAAGATCATTCTAAAATCAATTTGGAAGAAGACAATATAATATGGAAGTCAAAAAACAAGACTCTTATAATTCCAACAATGTTGAATATACCTTTTTTTAACAAATAATAACAAGTTGGGGTTGAGAGACGAAATCACAAATTCAATAGAATGAAAATAAGTCTGTGATAAGGGGAATTTACAAAGGCTTAAAGGCTAAACAACAAATAGAAATATTATTCTTCGACTGTCTTAAACCCTTGTGTAGGAACTAATAATTTTCTACCAAAATAGAAACTCTTAATAAGAGAACCCTTAGAAATAAAAAGGTGTTAAGGTTGGAAAGGAACGAGGCGATTCCACACCGAATGATAGGGTTTAGTGAAACCTGGAAAAAAAACTTGAGTCCGAGGTAAGTACAACAATGGAAAAATGAAAGATAACTAAGATGATATGTGGGAATAATGTATCTCAACGTGAGAGAAAATAGAGCGAACTAGGGTAAGGCACACTCTGAAACTAATCAAGAAAATAAGTAAACAATATATGATTGGAAAAGATAATACTCGTGAAGAATTGGAGTGAGTCCTCCACCAAGAAGGAACAATCTTTTGAGAAACTAAATGAATTCTTGTTATTTTAAAAGGATATAGGAGAAATAGAGAATGCTCGAAGGAAAAGGGTCAGGTACCTGTAAAGGGTGGCTACGCATTTACTCTAGCTAGTTAAAAACATAGGTAACATTCCATTGATACCTGCAGGAAAAATAAGAAAATATGTCATATAATTGTGACAAAACCTAAGAAGAGTGGGAAAAATTGCAAGTTTAACCCTTGGA
>APFE030831089.1:0-11931 GCA_000404065.3 Pinus taeda
AAATATTATATGTTTAAAATTAAATAATATGAAATGCATAATTATGTGTGCATGATAATTTCATGTGAAAAGTTATTTCTCTCTTTATGCATGAGAATGAAAGGAAAAACAGTTGCCAATACACTAGGGAAAAACCCTAACTGTTTTCTCTTCTCCTTAGAAAAGGGGAAGGAGAAAAGACCTGGGTTGTTTTTTTTTGGGAACAAACAGGAAAAAGGAAAAGAAGGCACTGAGCAAAAGAGAGAAGTGCTACGTCTGGTGAGGACCAGATAGCACAGGCACAATTGTGCTCCCTATTGCAGAGGCTGTGGCCGGCAAAGGATCGCTTGGGGGAGAGACGCAGTACAGACGACTGGTCTCGTGGCTGGGAGGATATCAAGCATTAAACCATTTTCTGCAGGTGGTAGGGGTGCAGACGACAGTATCAGGAGACCAGGTAAGTATCTTCAATCTAGAAGACTCAGAAGATTAAATGTTATTGACAGTACTGATATTTCATTATAGTTACTGTGACATTATTTATGAATGACTCAGAACCTGGTGTTAATGAAAATACTACTGTTACTGTATAACTTACTTTGTCTATATACAAAGATATATGATAAAGAAAGAAAAGAGAATTGGTATGGAAAATCTACATGTTATCTGTACAAATATTCTATTCTGCATACTGTTAGGAATCATAAAAGGAAGAAAACAGATAACAAAAGATTACATACTTTTAGTCTATGCATGAACCTGTATAATAAAGAAACCGTCAGATGGTGATAAGCAGGTACATTATTAAGTCCTCTATCCTCGAATTAGTGAGGCTGAAATTCATGGAAAAAGACTGTAACTATATGATTATGAATAAAACAGAATGAACCAACTGCCGGTGTTCGGATACGAAATGAGAAGGCAGATAACTAATACGGTTCTAGAAGCATAACGCAGAGAAACTGTAATCAATAACTGAAAGGTAACCAATGATAGAGAACTCGCATTACAGAGCTATAATCAATAAACTGAAAGGTAACCAATGACCGAGAAGGCGTATTACAGGCAATACATGTAATGCCGAGAACACATAAATAATACATATAAGACTGAGAAGAGGATAGAAACCTCATGCAATCGCTAGTATAGATTGTACTTCTTATCACAGGTAAAACCCTCTAATTTAGTAACTGTACAGACCTGCTCAGAAAACTTATGGGTTTTGCATTGCAAGAACTATAACATAATACGATCATAATAAACAATAACAAGATCATGCCGGTTGCGACCAATGTGGGTCGAGAGGCGGCGGCATGTACAGGTGGATACCACCTGGTAGCGCGAAGCTACAGTACAGTACCAAATAGAAAAACAAGAAATCAACATTTAAGTTTAACCTCGCAGGGGGTTTTCCATTAAACAATAACAGACAATAATCAAAGTAAAAGGGTAGAACATATGACCGCGTATCATCATGGACGGAGAGGGTTAAATGATAGTTCGTGGCGAACGATATCATACTTAGCCGAGAACGGCTTACCCTCAATGATGGAGCTAACACATAGAGAAATCATGCTAAGAATCTGGCTACCCGTGTAAGAACTGTATGATTATAACATTGTTATACAAGAAGGTCGACAGTCGTAACAGGAAAGGACTGTCCGCAAACAAAGAAAACACTTACAATTAAACCAGCATCTTAGATACGCCATCATTGCCACACGGTAATGCGAAAATGAACAACCCATGTTCCATTAATCATTAAGAAAAACATATATAGTCAAATAATATGTTCGAGACACTTAAGAATGTTCGAAACGGATAGAACTGGGAATAAACCCTTAAATTCAAATACATTAAGCCGCGGTCACAATGTGACTGAGTCCATCAAATACAAGACAAGCGTAAGCTAAATAATTATAACAGTAAATGGATGCCGCTCAGGATTTGAACTCGGCTCCTGAGATTTAAACCCTAAACATGAAAACCCTAAGGGTATCTAACCCTCGGTATCCTGTAACCGGACATCAAATCTCAGGACTGAAAACATGAAGCAAAAGAAGAGCCTGCCGTAAGAGATTTAACTCGCCTTCAACAATAGATCTAGCAGTCATCCTTGGCAGGAAAAATAGTATAAGGTCGATTTCATGAACAGTAACTAACAAAACATACTGCGGAAAGAGGCTTACCTGTTTATGTTGAATGGCGGAAAACGCTGCCCCTTTTCATTCTCGCGACCTCATGGATCTTACATGGCTCTGCCACATCAATTAACGGATTAATCAAACTGTAAATCTCAATAGAGGAGAAGCGGTCATGAAAACAAATTAACAGCTTACCTGCCTGTCGATGAGAATTCTGGAAGAAGAGACCAGCGAGCGCTCCACCATCGTCAGGTCATATGACTGTGGTACCCGTGTGAATAGAGAGACGGACCAGAAAGTCCTGTGACAGACACCGGAGGGAGGAACCGCTCTCTGGAGCCAGAATACTGAGCAAATGACCCGAAACTTCAGGTCGGGAACCCTATATACCTTGTCGCCAAAGCAACCAAACTCTCCACCGTCCGATCTGAGGAACTCATCAAGGCCGTCCATAGCGGTATTAATCCCGAGGAAGTGGCAGCTGCGTTGTGACATTAAATGTCTCAGCTACCGGAGGAAAAATATCTGCGTAGTAGGTGGGTTACGTGGACCGAGGCCAGATGTCACGTATTCACACATTGCAATTGAATAATCAAGGACGAGCAATGGGTCCGTTCACTACACACAACCAGGGTTCGGACAACGCTTTAAATAAATCAAACTATATATAACAGTTGTGTACCGTGGTAAAAATATACCACCATGATCATGTATCGGTAGTGTTACGCGTGTAATAATTTTTTTTTTATTATGTAACGTTAAAGTTTAGAAGGTTATGACACTAGTCATATAATTTTTAAAATCAAATAAAATTAAATTAAACTTTACTTTATATTTCTGAAAATAAAAGAGGTTAAAACTGAACTTAATCTAGTTAAAATAATTTTTAAAATGAAATAAAATTAAATTAAACTTTACTTTATATTTTTTAAAATAAAAAAGTTAAAACTGAACTTTATTTTCATACGGGAAAAACTAAGCACTAATAATTCGCATTAACATTATGTCCCTCTATTCCCATAAACTAAAACGTAATATTCCACAATGAAATCTTATCCATAATAATAAGATCAAAATCCCCGAAATCAAATTATGAGGATCCTCCGTGTGACTAATAATGCAGAGATGGGAGAAGCATTCTATAATTCCAATAAATGTAGAAAGAAACATAATAATATGGATTACATCAATTCCAACTAAGCGGCATAAACATGATGGTATAAAATTGCCATTTCTAACTGGATTTTGAGAAGCACCCAGTGAATTCACAAACCTTCTCCCCATAGACCTTGCGCATGCGCATGACATCCCTTGAGAGTGTTTTATACCTTCTCCCCATAGACCTTGCGCATGACATCCCTTGAGAGTGTTTTATAGAAGGTTCGCAATACATTTATGCATACAACTCTATACTGTAGGCATATATTGTAATTTCAAATGCAACGTTTTTTTCCATGGATTTATCTTGGAGCATTAAGGCTATTTTTATTTTAGTAAGCTTTAGATGTCTGAAAAATAGATTTTTTTTTTTTTTTGAAAAATTCTAAGTTTCAATCTTTAAAACCTGACAATTTTGCAAAAATCCTTGGCGGAGATAACTTCTGCAATCGCATCACACTGAGGCCACCTGTTGTTCAGGTTCATGAATCATCTCACAAGGTGAGAGATCCCCTCTTACCCAGATGTAGCGGCAAGCGAAACTTCCACTAGGTTATCTCCTTCTCTCTGATGCCTTTGATGTTCTTGAGATAAAGGATACCATATATCAATGTTTCCCTTCAAACAAAAAAATAGCTATCGTCGCCTTCATGTTCCTGGTATAGTCATGCAACATGAAGTACTTCGTTATTCCCAAAGTCCAATCATATGAATACTTTGATTCCTTTACCTCTCCATCAAACATTTGGGGTTATGCTTTCTTGAATTCCTCTTTAATGGGAGTCTTTCTACTTTTCCTTTCATGATGATATATGGTAGCTGCACTATCCAATGATTTGCTAGGACTACTTAATTCTCTTTCTAAAGAGTTGAGCAATTTGATTCCTCCTTCAGCATGTCTGCTCCTTTTTCTTGATTGGCTACTTTTTGTTTTCTTATAATTCCATTTTTGCTAGGAGATTTTTGATGCAATATTCTTAGGCTTGTTCTTTTCCTAATGGCTAGCGCTAACTTCCTGTAGGCTTTGTCTCTATACTTTGGATAACTATAATTTGGATAAGCTTTGTAATATTAAGGTATTTAATATTTTCATTGTACACCTTGCAGCTTATTATTTCAACTCTTAGACTTCTAAGAGTGTTTATCACTGCAGGAGTGTCCTCCTTTTTCATTTTCCCAACTGATTCTTCTTCAGGTCCCTCTTGGGTTCTCTTCATACGATGTCGGTCATATTTTCTACTCATCCTTTCCTCTTTCCTTATGTTAGCTAGATAAATGTCAATCTGCCTTTACATGCATACCAATGTTAGCAATTAATAAGCAACAAGCATTGATATAGATTACTTCTTCTCCTTGGTCTACATTAATCTTTAACTATCACATATCAATCAACTTGTAACCATGTTCAGTTAGTAAGCCTATCACCCACGCATTATAGCATTTTGTAGTCAACATAAAAGAAAATTTAGCAGATGGGGAATATCATGGATATCAATCAATCATCTAACATGTGCATGTGAGATTCTATGTGTCTAGTGTCTGAACTTGTTGATTTAATACCACCTTGTAACAAACCCCCCCTAAAATAATATCGAGCAACTGTTAAAAAGTGGTGGTTACTATGCCGACCCAAGCTCCAAAGTGTTGTTATGGAAATGGAGTCTAAATTTTTGTTCTTTTAACTAACTTAAAACCTTGATTTATCATTATTGTTGTGTTACCCAATCCTTGTGAGATTAAAACTTGCTTCAATCTTACCTTTGGATCGAAAGTCATAGATAATTAAGTTCAAACAATTCAAAAGGCACCCTGTTCTCTTTCAGACACGTGGCATCCACATGTCAGTCCTAATGAACCTCTCAACATCACTTCGCTTGTGCGTATTAGTTATCTACCCTTTCATAGCATAGGTTTTACATTAATATATATATATATATATATATTCGCAGTCAACGCATTTGTGCTCACCTTGTATTAAAATATGCATTTATGTGGTTATTCAATGGACATCAATTTCCGACAACATTCCCATTACCGGACTCTGTTTCACAACCCTTTCCATTTTTGCATTCAAAGTTTGCTCTAGGGGCAGCCTTCCGGGCTCACCTGTAAGGTGGGTCTGCCCTCACACCAACAATTATATTGTTGGACTTCACTAATCCAATCACTATAATTAATTTCTTAATACAGCCTTTTGGTAGACCAATTAAAGAATATTTAGAAACAATTGATGCTTTAGAAATAATTTACGAAAAACGAACTATGTGTAATTTGTGAGTAATTAGAATCCCAAAAAATATGGTCGCCATTAATAAATTAATTTATAAATTAATTAGATTTTATATTATTATTTTTAGTTTTAATATAAATTAGTCAATTCAATCATTTATTGTATTATAAATCACTTTTTTTTAACCGGAATGAATATAGATTTATATTAAAAATTGCGCTTGTTTGTAACAAAAACCGGAATTTACATCAAAACATCAGTCTTCAAAGAGCTAGTAATGTTTCATTTGTTTTACAATTCTGCTACTAAGGATGGTCTATTCTTCCCGCCAAAGTTTCTCATTATGGTGCTTTTACAAATATATATATGATAGAATTGAGACAGTAGATATATACATTTACATTGCATCATGTAGATAATGGGTGAAAAAAGGAAACATGTGAGATGAGATGTCTATTTGTGTTGGATTGTTTAGGTTCAACCCAAAAAAGGCATCTTCAGAGCCTTTGTTGTTGTCTTGTTCAGTCGTCTCCTCCATGTTTTCCTTCGTTCTATCCTCCATGGTTTCCACTTTGAGCTTCATTTGCTCAAGTTGTTGCCTTAGTGCATCAACCTCATCTTCCAATTGTCGAATCTGCTCCTGTTTCTCGAACTCCCTATCCTGCATTATCATGTTCTCGTGGAGTTTTTTGTGCATTATATATTTTAGTTCAGCTAGATCCTCTCACAACTTCGAGTGATCCTGCACACAAGTGATGCAGGGTGGTCTATTGCTTCCACCTATTAGAGAAGAGCCAACTCGCAACCCCCCAGACCTCGACTTGGGGCTGCCCCAGGAACCCGACCATGAACTGGTTTTAACATTCTGCATAATGGCATCCAGTTTTCAACTTTTTGACAAACTAAAAAAAAATTGGCTCTTTCCTCCTCACTGTCCTCCAACCAAGCACGCTCATACACGTAATGGTTATAGTCTTTCTCCTCGACAGTTGTGCTCAACCCAACTTCACTCAACTATTCTATATGTAATTTAGCTCCTGAATTTAACTCCAAATCTCTGCACATGTCAGGAGAATAACTACAACCCACCCAACGTCACCATACAAACTCTCAGATTCACACATACCCTCATTTGCACACAAAACCTCAACAACACATAGAATGTCAATTACACACAGACCACCAAATGCACACAGAGCCTCAGCATAACATAGACTCTCAATTACACAGAAAACCTCAATTGCATATGCCTTCAGTCCCTCAGACAGACCTACAATTACACACAACCCATCACCCCTAACACGAGAGCTCACAAACAACAGCGTTGGCTCAATCTGCTAGGCTTTTACATAGGCAACCTTCTCACCAAATAACCTTAAATCATGCAAATCCAACATACCATTGTGCCTTTTATAGCTCCTATCAGATAGATCGTTTATGCAGAGTTGAGAAAAGGAGATGATATAGCTAGGATCCCAATAATTCTCCATCATATCTTTGTCAACCACCATTAATTCCCCACACTACCCCTGGTCGATTCTATCCAACCAAGCTAACCTCCCATGAGCAAGCAGGGCTTCTCTATGTGCCTAAATTAAATTCTTCTACATAATTCGCCTTCTCCAATAGTCGACCGAGGTGAAGCTCCATCGTTTATACCAATAACCACGGGAGGGAAATGGAGCTGAACGTTGAGGATCCAAACTGAAACAAATGTGGTACCAAGGTGATGCACACCGACACATTGCGATTGATTGTGGAGGATGAACTTGACATGAGACTCCATGTCAGTCACAAACAAGCATGAGATGATGGGACAGGGCCCAAGGGTTGAGGGGATGGTGATGCCCAGGGAGGAGATCATGGCAGTGATGGGTGAAATGGTGTTGGCTACAAGGGAAGGGAAAGGGGAATGGAGAGGAGAAGGGGAGGGGGATTAAATAAGAACAAAGGGAAGCAGAGTGAAGGGAGGGGTGTGGAAGAGACCAGGGGGGGCACAGGGAAGGATAGAAAAGCACTATTACCACAAGATTCAAACTATCTAAATTTTTTACTTTCCTTGCCCTCCTTTGAGCCTTTCTTGTCATCCTACAAATGTCACTCTCCAACATTCTTATAAGATATTTTTCCTTCTCTCGACTTCATTCAATATGAATTTTTCTTCACCCACTTGACATGCCTGATTAGCCTGCATATCATTTTCCTAGATATTTCCTCTCAATACATGGTAGAAGGACATCGAATCGAAGGAGGGTAGAAAATTTTGGGCTCTCTTAATGATTTCGTTCACGATAGTGTTCTTACCTATTGTAGTATTGATCATATGCCTATTAATGATGATGGAATCTCCTAAAACTTGAATTATTTTTATGCTCATTCTTTGTGCCAAGGTAAGGCACGAGAGTAAGCCATACACTTTTGCTAGTTGTTTGTCTTCCATCCAAGCCTCCAATTATATCTAAATTCAATGATTCCTTTGGGATTAATGGGAATCTCTCCCCCTCCTGCCACACCAATATTACCTTTTGATGCACCATCAAATTGAATGGTCCATTTGTTTGTGGATTTTATTCATTCCACCAGACCTTCCAAGGATAACCGCAAAATCCATTTGTCCCGAGAGTGAGAGATAAGCGACAAAACCTGAGGGGCATGGGAGCACTCGCACAGGGCCATCCAAGTGGACTCCAACTAATCCAATGGAGGGTCCTTGACCATTTTATGAAATTATATACAGGCTGGAAGGGAAGTCATGGCTATAACACTTGTTAGAGCCCAGGTATTTTTAAATATTAACTTGTTCCTAGTTAACAACATTTTCCAACTGGCGTACTTTGGAAGAGAGGACTAGATATCCTTTAAATTATTCTTGGCTTGAAGGGAGCCCAAATAATATTTGGGCCAAGAGCTGAAGAATGTCTAGATCTCTATAGGCTAGACAGTTCTACACAATAGAGGATCAAGGGCCACAACCCACACTTCCTTTGTCACATGACACTGGAGAAAAATATATGAGATAGACTCCTCCTCCAATTCACAAATAGGGAACCTAAAGGGGGCATTTTTCCTCTTCTCCGATGATTTTCTGCACTAAGAACTTTTTTATGAATAAGCAACCAACAGAAAAAATTGACTTCCAGGATGGCATTTTTTTCCACATCTTTCCCCATATCAAATTTTTAGGAGGTTATTGGGTGGAAGAGAGCATGTGAAAATATTCTTCCTTGACTGAGTAGATAGAATTCTTCCAACCCCACCTATCTTCCTCATATAGTGCAATGGGGGCACACCGTGTTAGCTTTTTTAGGAGCCTTTTTCTTTGGGGGAGGAGAGCGTCTGTGATGTTTTCTAACTTCCATGATGAATACACTCAATGATCTAGTCTAGAGTTTCCACTCCTCGATTTCTCAAGAGGAGTTGAAGATCCATTAAGGAAAGATCAGGCTCAAGGGTCTGAAGTCCCAAGATAGAATCTGAGAAAATTTTGATAGTAGCTCCATTTCCTAGGATCTTGTTTAAATTTTTTATGATGGAATCCTTGGAGGAGTTGATCATGTGCCATATAGGGGAACCCAATTTAGCGGCTACTTGGCCATCCTGATCATTAGGATGTTATAGGAACTTAGCTCGGATCACCTAGGACCGCCACTCACTCAGACTAGTAATCAAACTCAAAAAAAGTGTTGCTCCCATTACCATATTTTCAATTCCCAGGTCCCTGATGCACAACCCTCCATGTTGTTTAGGGGCTCTGGCTATTTTTCAATTTACTAAGTGGTATTTCTTTGTTTCTTTTTATACTTCCTTCCCATAGGAATTTTCTTATATACATTCCCATTTGATGAAGCACGCTTTTGGGAGCTTGTAGAGCAGGAACTGATATAAAGGGTTTGTCAATAAGACTGATTTTATGAGCATTTCTCTACCTACATTATTGAGCCAAGTCCCACCCCAGTTTACAATTTTTGTTTTCATTTTATCCTGCACTTTTTACTAGCCATAGGAAGTAGTGCCACACAGGAAGACTAGGATTCCTAAGTAATTGAAGTCTTTCCATTCCCAGATAGCTTTAAATCCTAGAATTTTTCAATATTTTTTTCTTTTAGCCTGTAGATATTCCAACTGTATATGTTTCTTTTGCTATCATTCGTGGCTCCAACAGATGCCCTCATAAATATGTCCAAAATATTTTTAAAGCGCCTAGATATAGTGGTAGAGGTACCTCCCATTAATATAGTATCATATGCAAACTGAACACTATTTATGGTTTTGATGCCCTCATGTAAACGAATGCTTGGAAGGTTGAGAGAAGGACTTTCATTCTCCAAATTTCTTCTCAGGGTGTCATCCATAATTATTTATAGGAAGGGTGAGAGGGGGCACCCTTGACAAAGGCCTCTCGAAGATTTTAAGAAGCCAACAACCCTACCATTCACCAACGGAGAATTCTAGGGAGAGGCAACATAAAGGTTTATCCATATTATAAACGTCTCATCGATCCCTAATTTTTTAATGAGTTTTATCTGGAAACTACGCCTAACCTGGTCAGAGGAATTCGTGATGTCCAGCTTAATGATCATGCCTTGATCTCCCCTTCATCAGTTGGTGTCCTGGGCCTCTTGGATAAGGATCATTTCGTCAAAGATTTGTCTACCAAGGACAAACCCCCCATAGTTTTCAGAGATTAAGAGGGGCAATAACACTTGAGATGACAAGCTAGAAGCTTTGAAAAGATCTTATAAGAGACATTGCAGAGGAAAATTAGTTGAAATATACAGAAGGAGGAGGGGCTTGATTCTTTAGGGGTTAAAGCTAGAAAGGAATAATTTATGTCACTTCCCATAGCACATTGTTTAAAGGCGTATCCCACCAACCTGCACAGGTCCTTATTTATAACAACCCAAAAGGAGTGGAAAAATATCACCGATAAACCATCTAGACCCAACTCCTTTGACACTAAGTGGGGAATGCCCTCAAGAAGCAAGTCTTCATTGTCTAAGTCCCATGTATGATCCTTAGTGTACAAATTTCAATAGTGTTCTATTGCATCTCTTTTAATTTCTTCAAACTTATTGATGATCTTCTCCCCATGAGTAATCTGAGTAATATTTTTTTTCGATTATCTAAACTTGGCTTGTTTGCGAAAGAACTTAGTATAACTATCCCCTGCCTTAAGCAAGTTATTTCTTGATTTTAGTCTCTAGTACTCATGTTCATTTATGAGAGTTGTGTGTAGGATCTTGAAATTTTCAACTTCCTTATGTATATCCAATTCACGGACTAACATGGTTTCCATTTGCCCTTGGATTGCTTCCATTTATTCTTCCATATTTTTGATATTGAACTATCTTTCTGATTTGTGCTCCTTGAGCTAAGTTTTGATGTCTCCTTTAAGTCTGTCAATCTTAGCCTCCCATATAGTAATTGGGCATCCATCAATCCATCTCAACCAAGAGATAATGACCATCTCAAAGAAATCGGGAACTTCCATCCATTGGGGAGAGTAATCGAAGGGAATAGTGCCCAAATCCAAGGGTAGGGAGATATCTAGGCCAATCGGTCGATGATTTGATCTCGCCCACAAGAGGGTAGACTATTTAAGGATGTAATTTAGATTCAAGATATTGTTGACAACAAGGAACCAATCCAAGTGGGTCATTATATGGTTTGGACCCACTCTTTTGTTAGTCCAAGTGCATATGAATTTTTGAGGTTTGAAATCATATAGGTTCAAGGCTAGGATGAGGTCCACCAAGTATTCCTATTGGGCATCATGAATAATGGATGCGTCTCATTTTTCATGATTTCCCATTGTGGTATTGAAGTCTTCCCCAACAATGGAGTTATTCTCAAACTTTGTAGCTTTCATCTCCATCAGCAGGACACTTTCTTTTCCCGAAAGTGGATTAGCATATACACATTGATCACTGTGAAGAGTTGTTGTTTCTCTGTATTAAAAATAGTTGTTATCCAATGGGTTTTTTTTAGAGTACTCAACAGATTTAGCTTTTTCAGATTCCATAATGTACCAAGGCCTTCAAATGCTCTTCTTGAACTGACTGTTTCCATATTGCTAGTGTTCCAAAACTTATGTTTAATAGAGTTCATAGACTCCTCATCCATCTTGGTTTCCTGCAGGAGGGTGACTTCTGGTCTTTCTTTACGGATGAGGGATTTTACTTCCGTGATTCTTTTTACTGAACCAAAACCCCTACAATTCCAAGACATAATATTTAGTAATCACTTTTTGGCATCCCCCACCCCCTTGATAGGGTTTGTGTTGTTTTTCTTTTCCACCCCACCTCCTTTTTTGTTGCATTTGCTAGTTGATGTGGGATAGTGTGCTAGACTCCTAATTATTTGCATTTTTCTTTTTTTCCCTTCTGACTCCCTTGTTTGTTTTTCATCCTCATTTCTTCT
>APFE030831090.1:0-27860 GCA_000404065.3 Pinus taeda
GATGTATATCATTTTGGTACCCCATATTAAAATGAACACCATACTGTGGGACAAGGGTTATTTTTGTATGTATTTCAACAAATTAGTTCACCAAGAATGTAACAAGCATAGATTTGATCATTGGCATTAGAAAGAGAGGAATAATGTAATAAAAAATGAAAATCATCCTTAAAAATTCATAACAGTAAGGAATGGAGATATGTTTCTTTTCTTCACTGCGACGTGTATTGATATAATTAGAAAATGATTAGGGAACCGTGTAAATACATCAACCTTGAAAATGAGCCTCAAAACCCTAAACCAAAATTCTCATAAGCAAGAAATATTTAGCACGAGAGATAAAGGTGACTCCTTTATATCATGTTTCAATTCATGGTGAAACAATTGAAAGAGAAAAAAGTTATATATCTATATACACCTTTTATGAGTACATGGTGAAGCCTAATGGCAAAACTGGCAAAGATAATACTAGAAGTTTCCTAACTGAGTTAGTATTTTTTTAAACATAATCTAGAGAGTATATTATGCGATATTGAAAAGTGAAAGAAATAATGTCATACAATCTATTATGTGGCCCATTTACCTTGATTTGGCATTGAAGAAAATTCAAAAAATGTTGTAATTCTTAGCATAAAGGGATTGTATATGTATTAAAATATATATATGTTTGTCCAAACATTACCAACTCATCAAAACTGGGAAATATAATGATTAAGTGAAATAAAGCTCTTGAGCTTAAATTATAGCTCATGGCTTGATCAAAGTTAATGTTTTATTATCATGCAAATTGAAACAACACTATTAAAATTGATGGTATGGTATCCAAATAATAGAAGACATAATTAATGAAGAGTCAATGGAATCAAGAAACCTAGATCAATGCATGTTTAGAAAATGTTGCATTTTCACTTTTCCAGACCATATATATGGATGGAATTGAAACGATGATTAAGGAATTGTGTAAGTAGGTCATGATTGCAAAGGAAAAAATGAAAAAATTGAATATATGAATATGAAAATCCTTATATAAAATTCTATGAAGTCAAAGATATTTATAAATAGAGTTAGATGTTGCTCAACCCTTCTCCATCATCACATTATCAGGAAAAAATATGTTGAGAAAATATGTTAGCATGCTCGATGATATGTTGATGAAATGTCTACACCTACAGATTACATGTCGATGATATGTTGATGAAATGTCTATCATGGCCACTAGGGATCTTATCAAGATCTCTAAGAAGTATTTTCCTCAGTAATTTCATTTCCTTGTTAATTTATTGAATTGAAGAGATGAATTAGTTTTGGGCAGTGACCTGGGATCTGGGCTTGAAAAAGTGGCTCAAATCCTGGAGTCATTCGAATAGCACTAACAATTTTGGTCCACAGTCATTAGAAGCTAGGCCTCTGAGAGCGAATTTAGGTTGTTGGTCACTCCTACTTTACTAACTTAAAGAGATGAATCAATTATGGGCAGGGAAATGGACTTTGGGCCTAAAAAGTGGGTCAAATCCCAGAGTCACTTGTATAGCACTGACAGTTTTGGTCCACAGTCACTAGCAGGTAGGCCGATGAGATTGAATTTAGGTTGTTGGTCACTCTCTTGCCCATAGCATGATAGGGACTATGGCCCAAGAGACCTAAGAAAACAGTGGGACCCATCGACATGGCGTGTGAGTGGCTGAATTATCTTCTGAGGGTTATGTTGATGATTTTGGATGTCTGTATGGTGTGTTTCCATCGGTTCCACTTCCTTAATGTGACTTAGGAGGTTGAATCATATCATAGGGGCCACTCATTGCATGTTTACCCTGGCTGACTCGTTGCTTGGGTAGAAGTGGGCAAAGGGTGTTACATTAAACCAATGGTATCACGACCCCCACCCCATCAATGTTCAAAAGGGCCCTCAATGAATATAATTCATTGATCTATGATTAGTGAGAATCTAGACTTCCTCCCCCATCTCCCAACATAATTTCATAACCATGCAATTTATTGTTGTATCTATAATACATATTTTTTATTTGCGTGTGTGTGTGTGTGTGTGTGTGTGTGTATATATATATATATTTTCAAGGTAAAACTCAACAACTTAGTATTAATAAAAATAAAATTTTACATAGATCAGATGCACAAGTGCATTCAAATATTGGCTCAAGAATAAGTGTATGTGATTTAAGCACACATAGTAGCTAGAATAAAAAAAATACATTTGACAAGATAAACTGGTTTTTTTTTCTCCTTTTACTTTTGGACTTTTTTCCAAACCCCTATTGATGGATTAGATGAAACAATTGCTAGCTCATTATTTCCTGAAATCTTTTGGCCTTCTTTATTTGAATCTGACCTCTCAAACAGATGTGATCACTTTGTTCCACCTGGACCTTGATTGTTTCTCTTCTCATCGTGTTGGTTCTCATGGATCAAGACCATACTGAGTTATTGGGAATCTATGCTTGTTTGTTCTAATCATTCTACTTCTCTTCTCCATCCTTTTGAGAACCTTGTTGATTTTATGTCTCTAGCTGTTGTTGGGTCTCATCCATTTCTTCATCCTCATCATCTGAAGAAGGAGGTTCGATGAATTTCCATCCTTTTTTCTTTTGTGGTCTTTTCTTTGTATTTTTCTTTTATTTTTTGCATGTGTTTTGCAGGTGCCCTGTTTGATGGAAAATGCGACATTTGAAGGTAGTATTTTCAAAATCTGACTATTGTGTCCATTTGAAGTCTTGATGTATCATGTGGATTCGATCAAGAAGTCCTTTGCTTAAATCCATCTCAACACATATGCGTGCATATGGGAAGATATCTTTGTCCATTCTTTCTTGATCCATCTTTAGGAACTTTCCTAAAGAGTTCCCAATGCCTTCTAGTACCTGGTGGTGCCAAAAGGGGAGTGAATCATAGATTTGTCTCTCTCTTTTGAAATATTTTTGTTGAATATTTTTGGCTAACTTTTACCAGCATTGGAGGTTGGGTACATTGAATGTTAACCAAGCTCTTAGAGGGAATATTGAAATTTGACTCATGGACTAGATAGGGCACATTTGACTATTGTTTACATTGATAGAATTACAAACTCTCACTTTGACCATATTTGACTATTGGTTAATCATTTGATATTGGTGGATTGATTTTATTGGATATTTGAAGATTGAATTTGATTCATTGATGAATTGAATTATTGTACTCTCTCCGTTGAACATTTTATGCCAATCTAATAAGAATAATAATTTGAAAGGGTTTTCAATGTTGTGGGGTTTTCCCTTGTCTTTGACCGAATTCTTGTGTCTCTTTTCATTGCTTCTCTTTCTCTTTTATTGTACATTACATTTATAGTTTTATATAAAATTTCTATTTATTAATGTTTGAAGTTAAGAATTAGGCTAAAGTGATTGTAACAACATCAAATAGTGGAAAATTAATAGTTTACTTGACGTTCCTTTTGTGATTTGAGATAAATACAATTTTCAATGGGTATCACAGATATCTTCCTCACGGCCCACTAATGGCATGTTTTCAAAATTTACACATTCATGGAGTGTAAGGTTCTACCTCCTATACTTAATCATGGTTTTAAAAGGATAAATAATAGTGAAAGAGACTACATCGAATTTTTCTTTAAAATTTTGTTGACCTAAAGATCAATGTACAATGTTGGGAATGTGTTGGAAGAGTTGGCATTGTTGTTACGAAATCAAATGTGTTGTTTGTTCATGGTAAAATATTAATTTTTTCTCTCTTATTCACTTACTAAGGCCACATTCTTTTTGTTTGATATAAATTTTGAAAACTGAGTGATGTCACTAATGACATCATGCTGACATAAAGTGCCACATCATCCATACACCTTAAATGCATGTCAATATGTTACTTGTTTTGAGCAATATGTGTCCATACTTACCTATTTTCATAACCTTTGTTTCCTTATATGCTCACATAGTGGCAAGAAACCACTTTTATTAAACCAATGGTATCATAACCCCCACCACTTTATTGATCAAGAGGGACCTGAATGAATCTAATTCACTGATCTATGATTGGTGTGAATCTGGACTTTCTCCCCAATCTCCCAACCTCATTAAAGTGTCAATCCATGATAATATAATTGCGTAACCATGCACTTTATTGTTTTATCTATAATACATATTTTTTATTTGTGTTTGTATTTATATGTATATTTGTTCTTCTTTTTCTTCATAAAACTAAAAAAAATTCTCCTACAACAAGCCACATGAATATGAATCATTCCATTTCTCTTTTGGGGATAAGATGATCAAATTATCCTTTATTTAGATATTTGAGGGATTAGCAATGAAATGGGTGAGGAACATTGAGGGGACTAGATATCACACTCTAGTATTTCCATGCAATTAATTTATCTCTACCAATTTTTTTCATTTCAGCATGATGGGGAAAAATGTTTTTAGATCCATACTAAAGAATGAGAAAAAAAATGAATAATGATGATAGATAGAAATCAACATAAATATGAGATGTGAATATAAGGGAGAGATGTGAAACCTTATGTATGGATTGCCACTCACATGTGATTTCAATTAAAAGCTCATATTTGTTGATAGATAGAAATCAACCTAAATATGGGATGTGAATATAGGGGAGAGATGGAAAACCCTAAGTATGGATTGCTGCATGCATGCAATGTCAATTAGAACCTACTAGTTTGTGCCCGAGGATGTAAAGTAGTGAGGCAGGGTCACATTAGAGTGAGGGAAAGTGGTAACAACCAAGGTGAAGCATGGGAACATGAATATAGTGAAAATTGAGCATTCATCCAATTCAACTTATGATCCATGAGACAATGACCTTAAACATTTAATGAAAAAACTTTATTGAAAAAGGCTCATGTACCTCACACCTAATGAGCCATTTTCATATTATTAGTCTAGATGTAAAATAGCACTAAATTGAACATGGATAAGATTCATGTGAGGCTAGTTGTCCATAAATAATCATATGAGTGTTATCTGTGCTGAAAATAGTAACAAGAAATGTTTAAAAAAACAACAAGAAAATATTAATTTAATTTTTCATTGAATTAAATTAGGAATTAAATTGTAATTATATTCTCATAGAAACTTGTAACAATTAACTAAGTTAAGTTGACTTAGTTGGGTCAATAAATTCAATTTGGAAGTCTATCTAGAGTCATGTAGAGTGATCCCTAAATTTTAAGGGAGGAGGTTGAGTTTTTTGAGTTGTAATTAATTCAATTAGTTTATCTGAGATAATGTCAAGGGCCAATGTTGAGTTATTTTGAGTTGTAATTAATTAACTTAGTTTAATTGAGCTAAAGTTGATTAAACTAGTTTTAACTATTGGAAGAACTAGTAGGAGGTCTAGTAATGGGGACATGCACCAATGCATCCTCGGTGCCACACTAGTTAACTAAAGATTCACTCATAAATAAATCATGCATGTGAATTCAGAGGAAGACTGAGTTGATATTAGAATTCAGGGACAATGTACTATGAGTTGTATAATTTTCTGAGTTGTACATATGGTGCATGCAATCAGTTGAGGGCCTATGGATGGATTGCACAGTTATGGAGAGAGAATTTCCCAATTGTGTCACACCAATTAACTCAAGATTCACTAATAAATAACTCATCCATGTCAGTTTAGAGGAAGACTCAGTTGATATGAGAGTTCAACGATAGTGTACTATCCATTGTGTAATTTTCCTAGTTGTACAGATGGCACATGCAATCAGTTGAGGGCATATGGTTGGATTGCAGAGTGATAAAAGGAGAATTTCCCAATTAAATATGGGCTAATTCTCTCAGGAATTTCAGAAGGATGTAGGGGCTTGGTAGACAGAAGAATTTGCTAAGTGTTCGCTTGACCTCACTTGTGAAGGAGAGAGATAGATTGTACTACTGCAGTAATTGTTCAGGTTGAACAAGAATTGTATTTTCTTTTTGAATATTCTGGTTAATTCAATATAGATATTCAGGTTTTATAGTAGTGTCTTTACCAAGGAAAATATGTGTTATGTGCGATTGAACTTCTTCCTTTTCTTCTTATTGTTTTCATCGATCAATTTTGGTTTCCACAGAAGACTAGAGTAGATTCTTGTCTTTTTTTTAGCATATCACATAAGTTATTGAATCTACAAGTAAAAATATACATGGCATTAGAGCTATATTTGTAGAAACCTACAATTTGTCAAGCTAAAACAAGAGGAGAATATTTTTCTCCTAGTCATTGCCTACATGGGTGGATAGGTGGAAACATACAACCAAAACAATAGGAGAAATTTGGTTCTCCTAGTGGTTACCTACATGTGTTGTGGCTAGATGAAAACATATCTATGTAAAATTTTAGTGTATTTATCATAAATTTTATATTTATAGGCTAGATATGGTTCAAGTTTTATGAATTTCATCTTGTTAGTGTTGAATAATTTAATATTTATACTATGTGTTATGGATTGATGACTATTATAGATTAACATGTATATATCTATCATAAATAAATCAACAATATTCATTTGGTTGATGTTGTTTAAGGTCCTCTTCAGAAATTAAATTAATAGGAAGATTAAGGCGTTGAAGACTAATAAAAATAGTGAGTTTTTGTTTTTGTAGATTCTGAAATGTTGTATAAGGAGAACTATGCATCAAATCATATGACAACTCTATATGCCGCTTACAACACATGAATAAGACTTTGATGGGGAGTTTTAGAGTATGCTTAGAGGATCCAAGTTAGAGTAGAAATTCTAGATAAAAGCCAATTCTATTGTATGTTACTTAAGTAGTTTTTTTACACTAATTATTTAGAAAAGGACCCCTATCAGGGTCTTAACTAAAACAAAGTCATATTATTAATTAAGAAAAAGCCATTGATTTAGCATATTCACATTTTAGTTGCAGGGTTTATGATCATGTGCTTAAGGATGAATTTTTGAAGTTGGATAATAAGGTAGTGAAATGTATCGTCATTAATTATGTTGTTGGTGTAAAAGCATACAAGCTTTATGATCATGTAGATGAGAATTTTAAGTATAAGAATATTGTTTTAAGAAAACTAAAGTCTTCAGTAGAAGAGGGTGAGAAGAAGCTAGTTGTTTATTTAGTTCTTTAGCAACCACACCAAAGATTAGAAAATTTTAAAGAGATAATGGACCAATGTTTAATGATGATAGTGATGAGGAGGTATAAAGAATTTTAGAATAGGAAATTGGAACTCCACCTTAGCCTTGGAGAAGGTGAACTTAGTAAAAAAAGCCACTAGATATATGCAATTATAGTTTATCCAATTTCAATTGTATATTTCATTTGTTTACTTACAGAAATGAGCCTATAGCTATAAGAGAATATAAAAATCGAAGGAGTGCTAGAATTGGGCTTGTATAAGAATATGGCTTCAATTTTTACTAAAAATGATATGATGAACACATGGATCCAAATGGAAATGGGTGTATAGGGATATGGATTCATTTTTTACTAAAAATGATATCAAAGTATGGTTTCTTAATGGATGAACACATGGATCCAAATGGAAATGGGTGTATAAGGATATGACTTCATTTTTTACTAAAAGTGATATCAAAGTATGGTTTCTTAATGGATGAACACATGGATCCAAATGGAAATGTGTGTAAAACGAAAAGATAAATTCTATAGCATTTTTTTTTAAAGTACAAGGTGGTATTAGTTGTGAAAGAATATTTTGAAATTGTCAAAACGTATTCATATTTGAGTTGAATGCACATGGGTGTTAAGGAAAAGATAAATTCAATAGCATCTTTGAAAAGTAATATTGGTTTTGAAAGAATATTTTTAAGTTGTCAAAACACACTTGAGTGGTTACTAAAATAACATCTATCAAATTCTTAGATATCAAGTTCTTAGATATTATATGTGTGAAAAACTTTTGATATTATATGTAGGAACAACTTTTGATTTAGAAATAAGATATGGGAATGTGAAGACATGATTTCGTTTAAGTATGGTGACTTAGAGGAGGATATATATTTGACACAATTTTATATCTATGTCTAAAAAGATAAGTAATTCTTACAACTCTATATGGTCTCAAATAGTCACCCAAAACATGCTAGCATAAGCTAGATTATTTTGTCTAGAGTTTTAGGGTTTTAAGTGCATATTAGAGATAATATAATGGTCATTTTATTTTTGGTAAGATAATGGTCATTTTCTTTTTATCATTTTTAGAAATGTGATAATGGTCATTTTCTTTTAGCAATTTTTTTCCCAATTTTTTTTAATGTAGGGGACATTTTATGAGGACATTATATAGACTAAGATAGACTAACATAGACTAAGAATTGTTTCGCCAATATTACTCATTAAAAGTGGCCTCCTCAAGATGGCTTCTTCTTTTTATTAAGAATGGTACCAAAGTATGGTTGCCTAATGGATAATCACATGAATGAAAATGGGTTTTCAATGAAAAGATAATTTCAATATTATTTTTGAAAAGTACAAGGTGACATCGGTTGTGAAAGAATATTTTGAAGTGGTCAAAACATCATTTGTTTTTTTGAAAATTACAAGGTGATATTAGCTGTAAGAGAATATTTCACAGTGAGTGATATATTTTGGTTATTTTAGTTGAGATATTTTCCCTAGCTACTAAAGATATGTAATTCTTGCAACTCTATATAGCCTCAAACAGTCACCCAAAACATGCTATAAAAAACTAGATTAGTTTGTCTCAAATTTAAGGGTTTTAAGTACATATTAGAGACAAGATAGTGGTCATATGCAACTCTATATGGTCTCAAATAGTCACCCAAAACATGCTATCAAAACATTGATTAATTTTGTCTCAAGTTTAAGAATTTTAAGTGCATATTAGAGACAAGGTAATGGTCATATGTAACTCTATATGGTCTCAAATAGTCACCCAAAACATGTTATCAAAATTTGGATTATTTTGTCTCAAATTTAAGGGTTTTAAGTGCATTAGAGACAAGATAGTGGTCATTTTCCTTTTAGAAATAAGATTGTGCTCTATTATTTTTTCTCAAGTTTAAAGGTTTTAAGTGCATATTAGAGACAAGAAGGTGGTCATTTTCTTGTTATCAATTTTTTTATTTCTTAAATTTTATGTAGGGGACATTTTGCGAGGACATCAAATAGACTACAATCGCCTCCTAAAGATGGCTTGTATATCTATGGTAAGAAACATAAATAATTCTTGCAACATAACATCTATCAAGTTCTTATTATGTGTAGGAACAACTTTTGATTTAGAGATAGGATGGGGAAATTTGAGACATCATTGGAGTATGGTGACTTAAAGGAGGAGATATATTTGACACAATTGTATATCTATGTTGAAAAAGATAAGTAATTCCTGTAAATATATATGGTTTGAGATAGTCACCCAAAACATGTTATCAAGTTTAGGGGTTTTAAAATCTAAATTGGAACACTATGCATATTAGAGATAAGATAGTGATCATTTTTTTTTATGTAGGCCGAATTTTGGGAGGAAATCACATAGATTAAGAATGCCCTCCCAAAAATTACAAAAAATGAAAATGAAAATAAAAAGATAAAAGTGGAGAACATATTTTGTTTGATGTATTTGACTCAAGATGTCTCATGAATCAAACAAACACAATATGGTCAACATAAACATATGCAAAATCTCGGTATAACAAGAGTCCTCCATCAAAAAATAATTAATTGCAGTAGCTTTCACCGTCCATGGCTATCTACCATGATATATATATATATATATAGTTATTATAATAGGAGGTTCTCCGGAAACATGATTATAAATTTAATATACAACTATGGTTAGTGACTACTAAATTGAAACTGGATTTGTTTTTGAAATTATGAAAACTACCATATTTTCACATTTAAATTAACGAAAATATTGCATAGATTTGATGTTATATGTTTCATGCCCAGGTACCATGGTTGATTCTTGAGCCTCATTTGATCACTGAGGCGTTCCAAGGTTTGGAATGAGTGTGTAAAGCCCATAAAACCCAGAGTGTATGGTTGGAGGTGACGAAGAATCTTGGGCTGGGGAGAAGAGAAAGAGAAAATTGAGAAAGAGAAAATCCATATTGCTATCCAGAAAATCAGAGTCCTCTGAAAGGCCTTCGATTGCAGATAGCAATGATTATACATAGACAAATGTACCAATGTTTTACACATTCTCTCTGGATTCTTTAAAATAAACCTTTAAATGAGAAAGAATCTGCAGAAATACTTAAAACGCTATTTGCTGGCTCAAAACGCTAAAGACGTATTGCTACACATAATTTTACCCTCAAATTCAGATGTAAGGTGGCATTAAAGGCCAAGGCCTTGGATCTTTAATTTTAGCCTGAAATTCAATTTCAAATGAATCTTTGGGGCGATGAGGTATTAGGAGTCACACGCTTCTAGCGGTTTTGAGCTACGAATCTATCATTTGAGTTTGCCAGCTGGTTGGTAAAAATTCCTTCACGGTCGGAATTGCTGCCGGAAAAGTCCCTAGAGGCTGTCACCTACATTCGGCGAGATAGCCACACAAATGTGGCTCACAGTGCTAGCAGGCACAATCCACCCAACACATGCGCCAAATCCTAGATTTGCTAGAAACTAGAAATAGTACACAGGAGATTTACAGGGCGGGTTGAGAATAAAGAGCCCTAAGTGGATATACACAGGCAGGGTCTTGCGGCATTTTCTGAGTCTATTCATGAGAGTAGCCAGCAATAAGACTATGCGATCAAAAGCATGATAATAATAATAAATTGCAAGACGATGGCAAGGGTTAGAAGCAACTATGGCTTGAGCAACCCAGTATTCGCGTGAATTACCATGGCCATTATATGCAACGCGTCGTAATTACCATCACCATTATCTGCAACGCGAGATAACTCACGTGAATTGCAAAGCCGTTATCGGCAACGGGGTATGATAACTGAGTTATTAGTATCATACGCGAGTAAATTGCCCTCGCCGTTATCCGCAACGGGTATGATAAGTGAGTTATTCGTATCATACGCGAGTAACCTTAGCCGGATATACCCGGTTATGCCATTTACCGTTGGCCAACCATTTCCGACACGTTATACGCGAGTTCATTCGGGGCAATGCCAGTAACCATTGCCATTTATGCGAGATATTTCCGCGCGAGCGGCCGGATATGCGACTTATCTCTGCCGGATATGCGATTTATCATTCCAGTTATCTCCGGCTAGATAAGACGCTTATACGGGAAGGATAAGTAGCATATCCGGCAGAGATAGGTCGCGTTCCAGCCTCATAATTCGCATATCGGCATAACCAAACCGCATTGCCCAGAAATTACTAGCGTATCCGGCAAAGATTGCTCGGATATCCAGAAATACCTGTCGGAAATAGCTCGCGTTATGTAAAGGTCGCATATCGGCGGGGACATTTGGCATATCTGACCGCATATACTGCTAGTAACTCTCATATCACTACCGCGTTGATAGTGAATAACTCGCCTATCACTACCGCGTTGATAGTCAATAACTCGCCTATCACTACTCGTTGATGTTGAATGACAGCGCGTTGATAAAGAATTCAGGTATCAGTATCAATAACAAACGAATATGCGTTCCAAGTGAAATTAACAAACCCTATACGAAACATCCATAAGTGAAATTTCGCAGAAAATGTCGTTGTGGATATCTGCCACCATTAATTTGATGTTTCGAAGGACAAATTTGCCTGACAGAAAATGGGAGAGCCGCTGCGTACGTATTATTTGCCTGACGGAAAATGGGCGAGCCACAGCTTACGGATTCAGCTGAATACAGATTTGATAAACATTCTGGACAGCCAAGAATTGCCATATGATGAATGCATGGATGGATGAGCCCGCTGTTTATTCTCCGTACAAAGTTGACTTGGTTGTTACGGGTCAGAACTTCATCAGCCTTTTCACCTCAATTGAAGCAATTGAATTAACAATGACAATTAAACGGGAAAACTTCAAGTACAGAGTCCAGAGCTGTAGTGAACAACTAACCTGTATAGAGGAAGTGAGCGCGGTTGCTTTTTCAAGGGCGTCTGCAAAAATATTTTGAAATAGGCTCTTAAGTTTTCTCAGTGGATAAAAAAATAAAAATTATCAAAACACTTTTGGGTGAGAGGGTCATGAATACAATCCCATTCGAATTACGACTTACGACTTACCATTAAGTTGTCTTTACTACCCAATGGTACTAAAAATTCCGGTCTTCCTCCCACATACCTTTTATAAGATTAAAAAACACCCATGGTTATTCTAAATACTATGGAAACTTAGAAGAATGGAAAACACTGTTTTTTTTCTCTTTTATGAGTGTTTTTGTGGGTAAATGAGGGTAAATGGTTCGGGTATAGAAAAAATATCGAGCATAAATTATATAAAGCAATGAAAAAAATTTGAGATAAAATATTTAATTTAAACCTAAATAAAATAACTAAATAAACTAAGTGAAAAATATTCAATTTAAATATAAATAAACAAATTAACTGTGAAAAATATTCAATTTAAAAAATATCTTGTATAACAAAAAATTGAAATAAAATATTTAATTTAAACATAAATAAACTAATTAACTCTTAAAAATATTCAATTTAAACATAGATAATAAAATATTTAATTTAAATATAAATAAACTAACTATGAAAAATATTCAAATTAAACATAAATAAATTAACAAACTAACTGTCAAAACTATTCAACTTAAAAATAAATAAACTAACTAACTATGAAAAATATTCAATTTAAACATAAATAAATAAACAAACTGTAAAAAATATTTTGATATAAAATATTCAATTTTAACATAAATAAACAAACTTGCAAATAAATTTTTTATGGCACTTCAAGTTGTACTAGAATTGGGTTTTCCACTAGTTTTAAAAACACTTGTAATTTTTTAATACAATACTCAATACAAAGTAGTTTAAGAGCATTATATTTTTAGAGCATTATATTTTTTTTTGGATATCAAGGTAGTGTAAAAGCATTAATTTTTTTTTAGATATCACAAGAAGGCCAAAGCAAGTTTCTAAATTGTTATGCACGATCAGGCTATCTCCGCACATGCACGATAACACGCACACAGGCATACAGGCATACCCGTCCAGACACATACAGGGATACGTACATGTGCACAGGCATACCCCCACGGCCTGCACACACACACGTAAGGAGCTGCCGTGGAGTCAATCAAAAGTCTCATAAGCAAGAGAACATGGGATGATCTAATGGGTGATTAGAGGGATGGGAGGATGGGGATTCAACCTTGCCTTAGGATTCAACCTTACCTTGGGAATAGAGCTGGGCAGGGGACCTTTCCTGGGGCGTCAACCTGTCCTGGAGCTCTATAAACTTGAAAATGGAATACAAACTTGAAAATGGAATATAAGTAATGAACTGCAACACTGTACATGGATTTAGATAATAAAATTGTTGGAAAAATTGGCTACTAATTTCTATGTCTTTACCCTGTCTTTACTGTAAAGTTACTTACTTTTCACCATTTTTATTCTGAATTTTATGTATTTTTTAGGGATTTTAATTATTTATATGAGTTACTTACTTTTCACCATTTTTGTTCTGAATTTTAAGTATTTTTTAGGGATTTTAAGTATTTATATCCAAATTTATGAATGGAATTTTTGAAACATATTACACACTGCTTTAAAATAATCTAGATGTTTTGGGAACAATTTCTACAAATAACTCTTAGTATTATTTAGAAAACCTATTTGCCTCTAAAATTTTTAACTTAACACCAGCTTGTTGAAAAATCACAAAATTCATAAAAGCTCTAAAAATAAAAGAAAGATCACCTGCAACTCTACTTTCAATTCATCTGCATATCAAAATGTCAAATCATCCTTCTGTTGCTCCTTAGCTCCAAAAAATCTAACGAAGAGTGGAGGGTACCTATTCCTTCTAATTACCTAACTTCTTTCGTGTCAAGAAAACAAATTAGTTCCCTTGATGAAACTTGGGACTCAATACAACCATTACGTTGATCAAACTTGGGACTGGATATAGGCTGTATTAAGGCTCGAAGGTTCTAGGTGCGCATTAGATATGGAAGAACCAGCGAACCACCCAAGGTCGTATCTCGGTCATATCTCGGTCAGATGGACAAACTTTCTTCTCATTGAACACACTCGCACACGTGGATGCCTCACCATGAATGCCACATGTTTGTTTGTTATTTTTTATTTTATATAATGTTTATGATATATTGAATTACGTTTTTTATTTTCCATATTTCTAAAAAAATGGGAGAATTAGGCTTTCCCTTTTTAAATTTGTAATCCTTTTTAATTTATTTAAATATTTCTCGTATATTTCTTATTTAAATAGTTATAATGTTGTATAAAATGTATTAAATAATGCTATATAAATATTACAATTAATTATTTTGTATTTTGGGTACAATGCTATAATTAATGTTTTATATACAATATAAAAAAATAAGGTGGCTTAATTAATTAACTAAATCAATAATGAGAATTAATTATAATATGGTGGTGGAGCACCTCTTGCTAAAGATTAAATTTGATGAGCTAGATTTAGGATTTACATGCATTACAACCTTCAAACTTTTTTCTATAACCCACTCTAATTTTTCGCTAAGACTTCATTTTTACCTTAATTCACATCAACTTATGGTCTCCTAGTCCACGGGAGAGGTGGTGAACCCCTCCTACCACAATGTAGTCTCACAAGATGCTGAGTCTAGGAAAAACATGGCCCCACTCCTACGACAATGTAGTCTCACGAGATGATAATTTTAGGAAAAAGGTGGCGGCAACCACACCTCATCAATCCTCCCTGCAAGGATCTTGAGCGCTATATGCCACAACAATGGATCAAGTCGTTGTGGTTGAAAAGTATTTCAAAATCCCAAGAGTGAGGTCAAGTCAAATAAAATCTTGGAGCACATAGAATTCATGCAAGGCCACATTTTAATGTGTCAAATTTATTGATACTTCGCCACCGAAACAAAACATGGAAGCATGGAGCAATGCTAAATGGGATCTAAAAGTGCATGTTGATTTATATATTGGAGTCAATGATTTTATTACGATGATCTTCACTAATTTAGATGATCATTCAAGGGCATTTGAGAATGGCCCTTATTTTCTGAGCACAACATAATCCATTGCAATAGGATCAACAGTCGCGAGAGAAATCCTTACAACCACAACTCGAGCCCATGCAAGGCACTTCTATAAAGAAAATGAAAAACTGAGATAACGCACTCAATGGAGCGTGAAATGCATGATGCAAAGACAATGTTGGAGGAAATGAAAATGGAGGCAAGATCTCTGCTAAACATAGAATACTTGGATGAAGTGGAAGTAGAGGAGAAAACCCTCTCCGAGATACTAGAGTAGTTGCAATGCCAAGGACCGAGTTCAGTTTTCAAGGTCCAAATGGCTCTTCTCAAACAATCATATCTTAGGATTCAATTCACACTTTTGGGGAGAGTGTTGACTCACAAATCCTCATCATTGTTCTCATTATTTGGATTTGAGAGACCCCCTCAAACCAATCAAAGGAGACAAATGATGTGGGAGGAAAAGTGCACAAGAGATAATACAACAAACACAGAATCTTCTCGCCAATTCACATAATATTAGTTCTATTTCAAGGGTGTTTTTCCACATACCTCCTTCTCAATGAAAGTAATTTTGTGGAACATAAGTGGTCTCAATAACAACATAAAATAAAGACTACTTAGAGACGAAATTAATAACAAAAAACCTATCATTATCATATTGCACAAAGTAAAGGTTGTTTGAGCCACCATGGAGGCTCTAGTGGAGTAATGGTAGAAAGGGCATGAGTCGATCTCTCTTGATGCTCAAGGAAAAACAGTCTATGAATCCTATTGAACCCAATTGAAGTAAATTTTCATGATTCATAGTAGCCCCCACGATCCTGTCTCATCCTCTCTCAAAAATTTCAACCAACCATATCGAAGAATATGGGTTTCTTAATGGAAATATATGGGGCACACGTGCCGGGGATAAAATTTATTTTCTCAACAACCTCATTTAGCTTCAACAACTGCATTTGAAGAAAAAATTCATTGTTGGAGGGGACTTCAATATGATTACCTTACATAGTCCTTCAAATATGAAATTAGGCACATGGCGTTAGCTGAGATAGAAATAGTAAATGGAATCTATACTTGGATAACAATAGAGGAGGTAGGCGCGAGATAAAATATACATATTTCTTATCTCATAATCGTTATTGGAAAAATACCTCCTCTTCGAACCTTCCATCATTCCGAGTGCTCACACGGACCACTTGCCAATAGTGTTAGAATTGGACCTCAAAGAAGCGACATAAACTTGACTAGACCACTCACATATAGTGCTAGAATTAGACCTCAAAGAAGCTGCTTAAAACTCACCATTCATAATTGAGATTTTTTTATTAATAGATTCATCCTTCCTAGAGAAAGAGAAGCAGTAATGGTGGGATTTGGATAATTCAAGCCTCTGCCCCATCTTCACCTTTCAACATTAGTTGCAAACTCTAAAAGGTTTAATTAAAAATTTGAATCATGAAGAAATTTCAAACATCTTCGAGAAAATATAAAATATGGAAACTGAAATGGAATTCATTCAACAATAAATGACACTTGAAGGGTGGTATAAATATTTTTCAAAGAAGGATGCGGGGGTTATTAAAGGACTAGAGGAAAGACAGAAGCAAGAGGAGACTTTATGGAGGAAAAGATCTAGGATCTCATCACTCAAGGAAGGGGACAAGAACACTCAGTTTTTCCACAAACCAATGTTGAAACATAGGTATCATAATTGTATCTTCTCACAGATCGGTTAGAATGGATATCATATCTCTTATCATAGGGATATTGAAAAATAAATTACTTCTTCTACAACAATATCCTTAAAGAACCTAACCCTAATAGATTACAAGCCATGGAGAAAATAATCACCCAAATTATAAGATGGGTCATTGAAGATCAAAACACGCCTTTAATGAAGGAAATTACCTTGTATGATGTTGAGGATTAAGCACTGGTGAGCCTCTCAAAAAATAAGGTCCCTAGACTAGATGGCTTCACCTCATATGTTTTCCAAACAAGTTGGGAATTCTTACGTGAGGAGATATTAGCTTTGGTAGGGGAATCACAAAGAAGATTCTATATTCCCCCTTACTTCAAATGCCACATTCCTCACTCTTTCTCCTAAATGAGCACGAGCAAGAGACCCAAGTAGCTTCAAACCTATCGCATTATGAAACGTGATGTACACAATCCTTTCGAAGATCATTCTGCACATACTCAAACCATGTTTCCTTTGCTTAACTCCAAGGAGCACTCGGGCTATATTAAATCCTAGACAGGATCGTAGTAGCCCATGAACTTATACACACTATGAAAGAAGTTAGAAAAGCATATATGGTAATCAAATTAAATTTGTCAAGAGAATTTGATAAATTGAGCTGGGCTTATCTTCTCTGAACTTTGAAAGCATTTGGTTTCTTTTATGATTGGGCTAAACATGTGGCTTCCTTATTCTCCTCCACTTTCTTCTCTATATTGATCAATGGCTCCCCATCCTGCACCTTTAGCACCTCTCGAGGTATACACCAACAAGACCCACTCTACCCTTCTTGGTTTTTGTGAGTTGTTGAAGGCCTCAAGAATTTTCATAGATATTCTATGCCTAATGTTGTGCTAGATGGAATTCTTCTCAATAAATGTTTACCACCAGTAGTTTATGGATGACACTATGTTTATGAGTGAGCCCTCGATTCAAGAGGACTTGGCCTTTAAGCACATTTTGAATAACCTTATGCTAGCCTCTCATACTAAAATACACCCCAACAAGTACCAAGTCTTCTTCTTCAATACAAATCCTAGCATTCAATCTCATTTTTCATGTATTTTGGGTTTCTCATGAGCCTCTTTCCTAATCATTTATCAAGGAGTCACCCTAAAAGAGAATTCCTTGAAAACTATTCGCTAGAGAGATATTTTGGATATAATTTCCTCCAAAATAAACAAATGGACATTCAAAGCCTTACAATTTCTAAGAAGATTAATTCTCCCCAAATTGGTGCTTCAATCACTCTCGATTTATAGAATTTTGGTCCTAAATGCACTGAAAGTCATCTTGAGCTCAATGAGAAACATTATGTGTTCTTTTCTTTAGAGAGGAGCAACTAGAGACCATAAGTGGTCACTAATGGCTTGGAATTTTATTTGTATTTCCTTTAGTTTTAGCTAAAATGTAATAATTAAGTTGTATAAAATGTATTAAATAATTTTATATAAAAATTAAAATTATTGTTAGGTACAGTATTATAATTAATGTTATATATACAAAGAAAAGAAGGGGGCTTGATTAATTAATCAAATCAAGTGATAATAGTTAAGACTAATATGGTGGAGAACCTATGAAACAACACACGACAATGTTGATGAGCTAGTTTTAGGGTTTACATGTGTTACAACCGTGAAACATTGGCATTTTCCACAACCAACTCTAATATTTTGTTAGGACTTTATTTTCAGCTTGATTTTCACCAACCTATGACCACCTCATCCGAGACAGGGGGTGTGGTTCCCTCCTACCATTTTTAGTCTCTCGAGATGCTAAGCCTAGGAAGAAGGTGCAGCAGTAGAACCTCATCAATATCCCCATCGGGAAATTAATCAAAAGGAGGTAAAAAATATGCCCCAATCCTTGGCGCTACATGGAAGAATAGTAGATCAAGCTAGTATTTTTCAAAATTCTTTGAAGACCCCAGATACAAGTTCAAGCAAGATAAAATCAAGGATCACATAGAATCCATGCAAGACCACACTTTAATATGAAAAATTATTGGTGCTTCGCCAACAAAACAAGATTTGGTATCATGGATCAACGCTAAATGGAAGCAAAAAATGCATATTAATTTGCATTTTGGATCCAAAGGTTTTATTATAATAGTCTTCATGAATTTAGAGGATTGTTCAAGGGTCTTCAAGAATGGTCTTTATTTTCTTAAAAATTCTTGTCTCCTCATTGAGTTATGGATGCCTTATTTCAACCGAGATAAAAAAACATTTTTGGTTGCTCCTATATTGGAAATATTGTACGCTATATAAATTAAATATTGGCAAGAATATATCTTTGTGGGAATTGGAAATACCATTGGAACTATGTTAAATCCTCATAAATAAAAAAATCCAAGAGGTGCAATACCTATGTTAGGATATATGTGTACATGAATGCTTCAGGGCTGCTATTGAAATCCATATTTATCTTCCCCCATGATGAGGATATCATACAACCCATTGATTATGAGCATATCCCTTTTGTTGTAAAAGGTACCATGAACATGAATACATTTATAGGGACTTCCCCCTCATCAATCCCCCCAAGCCAAAGGAGATAGTCATAAGCACTAATAAAAAAGGTTTCAACAATCGTGAGAGAGGAGGAGCAACCATAGGCCCCAAAAACCTAACCTTAAGGATACAAAGATATAAACTTTGAAACAGGAACTGATATTGTTACCGATTTTGTAGAGGTAGAAAAATAGTGACCCGATTTTGAAAGGGAGTGATGCAGAATACACATGTTTTTTTTAGAGCATAGTTTTTAGAACTTTATATTTTTTTATGTACATTGTGTTTTAGAATGGTAGTGATTTTCATGCTCATTCAAAAAAGTGGTAATTCTGCATGAGGCTCTTTTTTTAAAAGACCCATTTTTTGACTTTAAATTTTCTAATGTATGAAATGTAAATTATTATTTCCTAAATTTAATAATTTTTTAAGTGGTCTTCTTCTTAATATTTATTTATTTTTTTTGCAGTGAAGCTTTTTATTATTTTGTATATTTAAAGAAGAAGGTCGATATTTTGAATTTTCGATATTCTACATATTTATACACCGTTAATTAATTTTCAATCCACATGAAATGATTGTCTCTAAAAAACAATAATTTTTAAAAATTGACATAAAAAAATCATTTTTAACATAAATATAACTAAAAAACTACACATTTTGATAATTTTTTTGCTAGAAATGACATGTTAAAATAACAATTTTTATAGAAAATTTTTAACTAAAAATGGTTAAATAATAGTTTGTTTTCTGAATTTCATGTCAAAATAATAATAATAATCACAATTTTTTTCAAAAAATAATGATTAACATAAAAATTAATGTGAAAATCACATAATACAAATATTGAATGCATAACAACCTTAATTGAGTGCTTATTCTTCTCAGAAAATGTCAAAGTCAACATTACAATTATAACTAATTAATAGTTACAAAAAATGACCTTGATTTCCAATCATAACTTAAACTTAATCAACAATGTCGCATAATCCAAAATATTTGTCCTCTAGAGTTTCATCATTATCTTCTTCCACAATATTTTCTACTTCATTTTGCTCATTTTCCTCTTATAATGGGTCTTTGATGTCTGGAAATCTCCCAATGTATGTCTTTCGAATCATTTCCTATAGTGGTGGTTGGGGATCCTTTGACATAATGAAGTAAATTAGTACAATGACATATAAATTAAGAAATAACATATTGAAATTCAATTCCATATAATAAAACTTACATGAGCCAGAAAATAAATCGAAAACCCAATCTCCTTCATTTGAACATATGTCTATAAGATAGTTAATGAATAACTGTGGTTCTCTTATAAATGTTAACCATCTCTCCTTTTTCTTCTTTGTCTTCATATGTTAGTTTTCTCACAACAACATGATAAGTCAGTATTTGGCTATGACTATTTCCATCTACCCGATTAAAAATAATAGACATATAGCGATCATATTTTGCCCAACTATCAATATGGATTAACACACAATCATTTATAAATAGTTGATCTTCACGGTTAAGAAGATTTAACTTTTGCCTGTAACATGAAATAGTAAAATTTCAATTAACTTGTACATAAATGAATTTTTTAACATCAATCAAATATACATTTTAAACGTCTTACCATGTAAGTTGCATCCTTGAATTTGTTTTCCCCTTGAAGCTTGACAATAACAATAAACCCGGCAGCGCAATGGTCTGCGGGGGTGGCGGCATGATTTTGGGAATCACCCACCACCCTGGTATCCCAATGGCCCGCAGGGTTGGCGAGGTGATTCCAGGAATCGCCCCGCCACCCCTGCAGGCCGTTAGGCCTCTGAGGTGGGGCGGAGGCTCTCCCTACAGGCCGTTGGGCTACCGGGGTGGGGCAGAGACTTTCTAGCCTCCGCCGCACCCTGTTGGCCCAATGACCCGCAGGGGTGGCCAAGTGATTCTGGGAATCACCCACCACCCCCGTGAGTTGTTACGCCACCGGGGTGGGGCACAGGGCTCTGAAAAACCTCTACCCCACCCCAATAGCCCAACAGCCCACGCGGGTGGCGGGGAAATTCTGGGAATCACTCCACCCTTCGCCCCACCTCGGCAGCCCAACGACCCACGAGGGTGGCAGGGTGATTCCCGCAATCACCCCACCACCTCTGCAGGCCGTTGGGCTCCTATGGTGGGTAGGAGGCTATCCGCAGTAGGGTGATTCCAAGAATCGCCCCATTACCCCTGCAAGTCGTTGGACTGTTGTGGTGTGGCGGGGGCTATCCACAACCCTCTGTCCCACACTGGTGGCCCAATGGCGCACGGGGATGGTACAGTCATTCCTGAAATCACTTCTCCACCATGTGGGTCATTGGGCCACTAGGGTACGGCAGAGGCTATATGTAAGCCTCTGCCCCACCCCGACGACCTAATGGCCCGTGGGGGTGGCAGGGTGATTCCCGGGTAATAGAATTTTAAAGTGTTTCAAATCCCATTATTTTATCTTGATGGTCATTACTAAAACATGTTGAGTTTATACTTAGGAGAGAAAATTATTATTCTACCAAAAACATTAGTTTGTTTTTTCCCTCATAAACAACTGTTTTTTGCACATAAAAATTCTATTTTACAAGCATTTTTTTAAAATGTCGAAAATTGACCTTAAAAAAAACGATCATTCTAGTATCAACACTTTTCATTTTCAGGGTGTTTTTTGCACGAAAATTTCATTTTCACTACAATTTTTAAAACATGTTCAAAATTGACCCTAAAAAAGAAACCATCGTTCTAGTATACACACTTTTCATTTTTAGCACTGTTTTTGATGTTTTTTCGGGGATTTTTGGCCAGAGTTCCCGTTTTCAGTTTATAGTTCCTGTTTCAAAGTTTACATTGTATTACCTTGAGTCCAAAAAAAAAAGATTGAATCCATAGTAGAGAAGGATTGACTAGAATAGTATCAGAAGTCACACTCATGAATCCTTGGACTACAATCCAAGCCCATGCAAGGAACTTCTTCAAGGAAAAGGAGAAACCAAAATAACATGGTGGAAGCACAATGCATATGTAGCTTGAAATTCACAATGCAAAAACAATTTTGGAATAAATTGCAATGGAGACAAGTTCTCAAGTAGTGTGAGGAGGTGAAAAGTCTAGGAAATCTTCCCCCGTTGGAAATTCATTCATCACAAGGAGATCAAAAATATGCCCCAATCCTTAGCACTACATGACACAATAGTAGATCAAGCCCTTATGTTCCAAAATTCATTCAGAGCCCCAAATATGAGGTCAAGTCAAACAAAATATTGGAGCACATATAATTCATGCAAGGCCACACTTTAATCTACAAATTTATTGGTACTTCACCACCGAAATGAGGTATGGAAGCATGGATCAAGGCTAAATGGAAGCTAAAAGTTCATGTTGACCTAAGTATTGGAGTCAAAGGTTTTCTTGTGATGATCTTCAATAATTTAGAGGATCATTCAAGGGCCTTTGAGAATGGCCCTTATTTTCTTTACAATTTTAGCCTCTTCATCTCTTTCTCGATGCTTTGCTTCAACCTCGAGAAATAATTTTTTCCTCGAGAAATAATTTTTTTTGTCTTAGGAGAGCAAGATCCCCATAGAAAGATTCAAAATTTGAAGCCTTAGCTGGGCAAGATCCAATGCAATAGTATCAAAATTCATGTGAGGAATCCTTGCAACAACAACTCGAGCCTATGCAAACCACTTCTACAAAGAAAAGAAAAAACCCACATAACACACTCGAAGACATGACACTTATGGAGCCTCAAATACATGATGTAAAGACAATGTTGGAAGAAATCAGAATGGAGAAAAGTTATCTAGTAAGCTTAGAAGACTTGGATGAACTGGAAGTAGAGGAGAAAACCCTCTCGAAGATACTAGAGTAGCTACAATGCCAAGGACCAAGTTTAATTTTCAAGGTGCAAATGGCTCTTCTCAAACAATCATATCTTAGCATTCAATTCACACTTTTGGGGAGAGTGTCGATTCGCACAACTCCTCATCACTGTTCTCATTATTCGGATTCAAGTGACACCCTCAAACCAATCAAAGGATACAAATGCTCGGGGAGGAAAACTCCACAAGAGATAATACAATAGATAGGGAATATTTTGGCCAATTCATGCAAGATTAGTTTGCTTTCAAAGGTGTTTTTCCCCAGACCTCGTTCTCAATGAAAGTGATTTTGTGGAACATAAGGGCTCTCAAAAACAACGGAAAATAGAGACTACTTAGAGACAAAATTAATAAGGAAAAACCTAGCAATATCATCTTGCATGAGGTAAAGGTTATTAGAATGAGAATGAGGTAAAGGTTGTTAGAGAGAGCATGGAGGCTCTAGTGGAAGCAAATTTTCATGACTCGTTAGAAGCCCCTATGATCTTGTCTAAAAAATTTCAACAAATCATATCAAACGATATGGGTTTCTTAATCGTAATATATGGGGCACATCTACTACGAATAAAATTTCCTTTCTCAACAAACTCATTTAGCTTTAGTAGTTGCATTTGAATTACAAATTCATCATTAGAGGGGAAATCAATATGATTACCTTGCACATTCCTTTGAAGATGTAATTAGGAACATGCACTTAGCTTAGATAGAAACGATAAATGGAAGTTATACATGGACTAGAGTAAAGGAGGTAGGCACAAGATAGCCTATCATCTCGACATGTTTCTTATCTCGAAATCATTGCTAGAAAAATACCTCCTTTTGGAAGCTTCAATCCTTTCGAGTGCTCCCATGGACCACTCACCAATATTGTTAAAATTGGACCTCAAAGAAGCTACTAAAAACTAACGAGACGAGTGGCCTATAGTGCTAGAATTGGACGTCAAAGAAGGTGCTTAAAATTGACCATTCATATTTGACAGTTTTTTATTAATAGATCCATCCTTTGTGGAGAAGTCCAAGCAGTATTAGCGAGACATGGATAATCCAAGCCTCTCCCCATATTCAACGTTGAACATTAGTTAAAAAATCTAAAAGGATTAATTAAAAATTGGGCAACATCTTCAAGAAAAAACAAAATATGGAAATTGAAATGGAATGCATTCAATAAAAAATGTCACGTTTAAGGGTGTTCAAAATATTTTTCAAAGAAGGAGGGGTGGTAGGTTCTTAAAAAGATAGAGGAATGATAGAAGCAAGAGGAGACTTTATGGAGGCAAAAATCGAGGATCTCATGGCTCAAGGAAGGGGAAAAGAACATTCATTTTTTCCACAAACCAATGTTGAAACACAAGAATCGTAATTTTATCTTCTCACTTACCATTCAGAATGGACATCAACTCTCTTATCATAGGGATATTGAAAATGAAATTACTTCATTCTACAACAATCTCCTTAAAAAAACTAACCCTAATAGATTACAATCCATTGAGAAAGATAATGGCCTATATTATAAGATTGGTCATTGAAGATCAAAACACGACTTTGATGAAGGAAATTACCTTGTAGGAGGTTAAGGAAGCACTAGTAAAAAAAGAGACATTAGTGACTAGGTGATAAAAAAGTTAGTCACCATAGGTTTTCCAAGTGATATACTACCAAAAATGAGAAATATTAAGTGACCCAACTAAAAGGGACATGGATTGTTATACAAATTTTGCATAAATTCTGAGAACTAGTTTCTTCTTCAATTTTTATGAGAGAAAGATCTCTATCAAATGTTAGAATGGGGAAAAGTGGGCCATCCCCATCTTATTATACCCACATTTTATTTTATTCATCCAAGGAAGGTTTGGCATGTGGTTTAAGTGTGGACTTCTTTGTAGAGTAACCATTTTCTATTGCCATTTCTCCTTCCCTGCACCCTATATAAGTGTCTTTTGTAGCCAACCATGGCCTACCCAATGTAAGAGGGTAACCACTGAGATTTTTCTTTGTGCATGAGACAATTAAATAAGATGGGTACTCCCATGAATCAATGGATACATTTATATCTCCCAATATTCCTTCTAGACATATAATTGAGGTATCTGCTAGCTGAAAATAATGGGATTGTGCCTAAGAGATAACTGAAAGTTTAATATAAACATAATGCCCTTGATGATGACATTAATAGATACTCCATTGTCGATCAAAGTTTTATTAATGGAAGTATCATATATATAGACAATCACAAGAGGACTTGTGGGCTCAACATACTTTGGATGTGTAGGTTTCTCGTGCATGATATCAAAAGGTTGTCCCATACATGAATGGTAGGATGATTCATTTTCCTTCTTCCTAGCTCTTTGATACATGATTTGTTGCTGAAGCTTTTGTAAATTGGCATTTAATTTGATGGCTCTAAGAAGGAGAATCTTTACATAAATATTTCTAAGCCCGTCCGACAAAGTGGTTGTATCTTGATGGGCTTCTTATCTTCCAATCTTTGTGGAAATGGTGGGAAAGGAGATGAAATCCTTGTTGCTTGTTGTTCTTCTGCATTCTATTCCTCCTCTTGATCTCAGTATTCCCTTTGGGTTCAACACTTTCATAATCTTCAATAATGACAAGAGGTGGATGATTATAAGTTTTTTACCCTAACCTAAGGTTAAAATCATTGATTTAAACCAAATTCAATATTAATTCAAAAAATTGGAAGGATTTATGTTGTAGAAAGGTTGGGCCTGTAGATTTAAATTACTTATGTAATATGCTAGAAAAAAAGACTTGAATCTACTCTACTCATGAGCGAAAACAAAAATTGTTCGATAACATCGCGAAGCAAAAAAGAAGAATTTAAATCACACATAACACAATATTTTTACTGGGGAAAGTAATACCTAAAAAACATACTATTTGTTTATTTCATTGATGAAAATATTTCAGTAGAAAATATAATGCTTGTTAAACCTGAAAAATATCTACACAAGTACAAATTATCTGATTGCTTCACAAACCAACTCAATCTAGTACTTGGACAAATCTGTCGTTTTCCAAACTCCTACTTCATTGTGTAGTTTCCTAGGGAATTGGGCCACATTTAATTGGGAAAATCCATCACCACAACTACGCAATCCATTCATACAACTTCTACTGATTGCATGCACCATTTGTATAACTTAGAAAATTATACATCTGATAGTACAATGTCCTTGAACTCTAATATCCACTGGGTCTTCCTCTGAAGTGACATGTATGAGCTATTTTGAGTGAATTATGAGTTTTCTTATTGATCATTACATATGAATTAAATCCAATTTATTTCGCTTGACCTCTCACTATTTCCTCTAATGTTTAGAACTAGTTTAACTGAATTTAACTGAGTTAAAATGAATTAAATAATTACAACTCAATAAGAACTCAACATGGGCCCCAAAATTTCAAGGATAACTCTACATGACTCTAGATAGACTTCCAACTTAAATTTAATGAGCCATGTAAGTCAACTTAACTTAGTTAATTACTACAAGTTTCCATGAGAATGGAATTACAATTTAATTCCCAATTTAAGTCAAGGAGAAATTAAATTAGGATTTTCTTCTTGTTATTTTTAAAACTCCCTCTCAACGAGAAAGAGATTATCTACTACCATGATCGTGCCTCTCTGAAACTTGAATTTTCATCTTGACAATGCCTTTGGAAAAATATTTGCATCATGCTCCTCTGTACTAATGTATTCGAGCAACATGATTCTCCTCTGAACATAATCTTGGAGATGTTGGTATCGGATGTCAATATCCTTGGACCAATCATGAAAAATTATATTTCTCATAGAGTTTGATACAAATCTGATTGTCAAAATAAATAATTGTTGGATCCATCTGTTGACCAAACAAACCAACAAGAATATTCCTCATCCAGATAGCCTCATAAGCTACTTGACTAAAAACCATGTACTATGCTTCTATTGAGCTGATAGGAACTGTTCTCTGGTTCTTCTTATACCAAGAAATTGATAGTGACCCAATACTGAAGATTCTTGTAATGTAATCTTCATGTTGGATGGACTCCCTGCCCAATCTACATATGTGAAGCCTTAAAGCTTCACTCCCTCTGTCTATCTATATGAATTACCAAACGGAGTGGTGCATCTCAGGTATCTCAACATATTTTTAGCTTCCTTCCAATACAATTTAGTTGGAATAACCATGGCTTGCCTAAGTTGGTTGACTGCAAAACACATGTATGGTCGGGTGTTCACCAAATACATAAGTGAAACAACAATATTTCTATAAATAGTAGCCTCAACTACTACACATGAAGTAGCATCCTCTTTCCTCTAGTTACTAGCTAAAGGAATCTCCATGCATTTTTTGCTCTCCATGTGGAACTTCTTTAGTATCTTGTTGGCATACATGCCCTGAGAGACAAAGAGTTCCTCATATATTTTCCATGCTTCCATACAAAGAAGGTAATGTATGAGCCCCAAGTATTTCATCTCAAAATATCTTGTAAAATCCTCTTTGTAAGACTTGATCAACTTCTCATCACTTATCAAAATCAAATCTTCGATATATAAAACAATAATCAACAATCTACATTCAACCACAATATGGTAAATG
>APFE030831092.1:1110-26607 GCA_000404065.3 Pinus taeda
ATTTATGTAATGTAAAGGAGGTTGCCCCCTCGAAGAGGCTAAATTCTAAGGTGTTGATCTATCTTTTCTATCTTTTCTTGAGCTGGTTCATAACACAATGGTGGGAAACTGACTGTCCATCGCCAACTCATCGGCAACCAATAGGATGGATAAGAGCAACCACACATAGTGGAAGTTCTTACCCTGCTCCTGGGCTTCCTTACAATTCGTAAAAAATTCATCGTAGAGAAACTGCGCCTAGTTGAACTGGACCCCCTCTATGCATTGCTCTACCAACGTAATTACCGATGCTGGCACCTCATGTGCGTGGAATTTCATCATTACCTTGCCGACCAGCAGCTGAGTGGCTATTCACACCCCTTTTTCCTTGATGCTTGCTATTACATACCCTCGCTTCCTCTTCTCTAGCTTGTATTTGGCCTTCATCGCTTCTGCGAGGGCCAAGTCGTTGTTGTTTCCTGCTATGGTTGTAGGATTGTTTCCTTTGATGGGCAGCCGAGAAATTTGGTGAATTAAGTCAGCCACGATGGGAATCAGCTCCTCCAGACAAAGATACCCATCATGTACTAGGCACAGTAGCTACTGGATGACAAAAATTGTGATGGGCCTGCGGTGGTAGTGGGGTATCCACCGCAGATGTAGTAACCCAGCCTTCTCCACACCGTGTAACCATTTCTGCTGCAATAATTGCTCTGTGGCTAGTTGTGGGAATTTCTCACTATCCACAAGGTCCCAGTCTTCAAACTTTATATTAGGTACCCATCCCAGCTATGGAGCGTCAAATCTTATTTCGTTCAGAAGTAGCGGGGTCTAGAGTGCACTCTTTGTGGCCTCCAAGTCCTTTGGTATCTTAGATGTCCCTTTCCACAGGGGGATGTAAAAGGGTAACTTTATCGTTGAAGGTATTTGGGAAACATTCTCCACCTCATCATCCTGTGCCTCAATTTGGGTGATCAAGGCTTGTAAATCTTCCTCCTCCTCCTCTGTTTCAACTGTGACAACTTTGCCCTTCCCCCACCAAATGGATTCCTATAACAGCCTAACTCTTTTACCTAGGTCCTCGTGTCTTGTCCCTACTATGGGAGCTATGGTCTGGGGATCCTTATCTATCCTCCTACTTTCCTCCTTATCAGTGTTTGGGTCGTTTCCGCGCTTCGGTTTTTGCTTATGGTCCTATAGGCCCATCAAACCGCTGGTATGCATAGGTCCCAATCGGTATGTCTCATCTAGTGAACTCTGTTCATGACTTCGCATAGCTTTTTGAATGCTCCATTGCAGACTATTTGTGGAGTGCATCGCCTTCCCTGCTACTGTGTCGAGTTCTGATTTTCGATCCTTAGTCTAGGAGGTGTTTGCACAACACATGTTTGCACCCATCGACACAGGTGGGTGCACAAACTACTTCATCCTGGTTGCCCGGCTTACATTCGTTGCTGGTGACTTCCAAATCGTAAGCGCATCCATCTGCTACATTCGCGCCAATTTCCAATATTATTCTGGTGTGAATTCCACCATCACGCAGGTGTCACATGTAATGACCATTCTAGCGCACTGTACTGCTATTGTTCTGGCACTACCCTTTCAAAATTTTCTAAGAATTCATCCACGCCTGTCTCCCCATCATATGTTGGCAGTTCCCTTGCTTTGATCGTCATGCACCGCAGTGATCTAATCATCATGTTGCAATTCAGTGTTGTTACTTTGTGCAACCAGTTCTTCCAGCATTCTATTTCTTCATCTGAATCCGACATACAGGAACTGTCACACTCCCATGAGATTCTCCCATCTGCAATTGGGTTCACCTGATCTTGGTCTAGTGCCATGATCTGGTAAATGCAATCCATCTCCTCGTCGCTATCATCATCACACACAGGTTCAGTGTAGCATGCTCCTTCAACTGGATCTAGCAGAACTAATACATGTAGGGACTTTTCCTTGAAAATCATATTCCGCTTCTTCAGGTTGATGATTCCATTGATATCTGTGGCCCAGTCTATTATTAGCAATGCGGGATACAGATTGTTTGTCATCAACAATCTCTATCACCTCAAAGTCCATCTGCGTGCTCGCGCCTTTGATATCCACTGTTACCCCTTGCAATCTTCCCATGGGCAAGACCTTTTGTTGGTTCGCCATGCGTAATGGAATCGGGGAGCACTATAATGTGGGCCTGCCCATGCATTCCCATCTCTGATTTGGTAGCACATTCACACCTGAACCCAAGTCTAGGATTACCTGATCCATTTCATACTCACTAATTTGTGCCGTCAATCTCATTTCCCTCCTGGTGCGCAATGCATGCCTTCCCAGTTTTCTAACTACATGCAGTTCACCTAACCCTGCGCACCTAGCAATTAGCTCTTCTAGTCATTTAACTACCTTATTGTCACGCAACAACTTCATGCATGTCTCTAAAAAGGTAGTAAGCATATAAGGATCCATTCGTGGCTCTGGTTGATCCTTACTACCTAAAGTAGAGGCCTTCACAAAGCTCTTCTTAGCTTCCATAAGCGTCTCCTTTGCACGTTCCAAGTCAAGCTCAAGTTCCTTTGTAAGAGCCTTGCGAACCCATGTATCTTCCTTGGGTTTCTTTCCTTTATTTTCCCCTATGGTCACACCACTACTCAGCACCATATTCACATTTGGATCTTCTTCGCATGGTTCAGACCTCATCATTTGAATATTTTGTGTCAGAGTAGGCTGAAGTACCCCTTTCTCTCGCATCTGCGTGATTAATGTAGGAAAATCTATTGCTTCATGATCGAACTAAGCATAGTATGAACAAGATATTATCATTGGGTTGGTGCAATCATGAGCATAGTGCCCTGGTCCTCCGCAATTGTAACAGATTAACTATCTACGGCCCCTTCCTGGCCCCATTCCTCCTCATCCTGGACCTCACCCTTGAAATCCACCATGCCCCATTCCCACTGTTGGGTCGAGGGCTCGCGTTTCTGTTTGCATTCGATAATTTGGGGTCCGATCCATCATTAACTCATAGGTCTGACATGTACACTCATCATGGCCCACTGACCTACAAAAATTACAAAACAGCCGTTGCCGAGTTTGTGTATACTTATGCAATAGGTGACAATCGTCCTTCATGTGCTTTCCTCCCACTTGATAGATCGTGCACCAAAGTGTGGGTCCCACACTTGGCCCCGCCTATGCCTTTGGTATCAATGGTGTTGGTCCCCCTCCTACCAAGTAGTTCACGAATATTGGACAATGATCCTTTTCGTGGCCTTGGCCTTTACATTTTATGCACCACACTTCTTCGAGCACCTCTGGTCGTGGCGCCCTATCTTACTTCAAACTTTGCATTTCCAAGCATAGGTTCTACAGTTGTGCATGGATCTATTGGACTCCCAATCCCAGATCTTGTATTGGTGTTTCATGCAACCTCATTGCCATCTCCAATGCTTCTTCCTAGGTCGAAAGCTTCTGCTGTGATAGCGCTGTCCTTAGGTGTGGAGTCAAAGATGCCACAAACCACGTGCGGTGTTGCACATCTGTTAACGTCATATTAGCCTTGCGGATCATACTCGTCAGTCTCTGATCTAGATCCTAGGGGGTCTCCCCTAGAAGCATCGTGATCTCTTTAAATCCAATGATTGACTGTGTCTCTGACTTTGGCCGGCTAAATTCTCTGTTCAACACATTCTGGATCTCTACTATTCCTACATTTGGGTGATCATTCGAGTGCTTGATATACCAGGTTAGTGCGTAATCCTGCAATGCACTCACCAACGTGGCCTTCTTAATGTTGTTATCCGTGACTCTTTGGGCTTCCCACACTACCCTTACCACGAACTAGAACTGGTCCAGATCCTCATTCCCTACTCCTTTGAATATGGGTAGCTTGATCGCACTCGCCATGCTGAACTACGGGTTTGGTGGAGGTGGGGTGGTTGAAGATGGAGGTGAAGTAGGTGAAGTGGGTGATGGCATAAGTGGAGGTGATAACTGTGGAATGCGCTGCTTTATCAAGCTGACAACACTTCTTGGGGAAACCTGAGCGTGCTCTTCCTTGCTCGCCCATGGGGGTGAAATTAAGGGACTGTTTCCTAACCCTTTGATCCCTTTGTAGATATTTCCACTCGCGCTCCCTCGAGAAAATGTCGTTCTACTTTGCTATGGCTCACGGTTGTGTCTATCATGAACTCAATGATAAACCCCCCTATTATCTGGTCAAGCCAGTGGTCCATGGCCCGCGCGATCTTATCTTCTTATGCCTTTATCCTGCATACTAACTCCAAAGTCCACACTATCGGTTGATCGGGCTTGTACCTTCCCTAGCTGTTGGCTAACCTCGCGATCCAATCATACAGCTCTGAAGAGAAGGTCTCGAAGAAGATCTCATGGATTTTCGTATATATGTAGTGATCCAGCCACCCCTTCTCAGATATTTATGGAGTCCTATTTTCCTGTGTTACAAACTCGTGAAGCTTCTGATCCAACCAATCCTCAATCTCCTTCTTCGTAGGGTTCAAGTGTTCCGACATCAGACATCCCTTAGGTAGATCCCAGTCCCAGCAACGAAACCATTTTTTGGCTTGTTGGGCCCTGACCCAGGTTCAGAAGTGATTTAGCCAAACAAATCCCAAAACTATCGGCCCTTTCAGCAACAATCCATAGAGCGCGGATTGAGTTCTCACCCGAGGTAGTATGGGAGGGTGCTGGAACCAGGTTTCCTCCCCCTTGGGATGTATTGATGGGTCTTGGAGGGCTCATGGTCCCACTCTATGCGCTGCGCTACTTCCGCGCAGCTGTCTGTCCAATGAAACTACCTTTGTGCGGCTTAAATGAAAAACACAAATGTTCTTTACCCTTTATTGTGCTTATTATTATTATAGATCTTGAATTAAATTAAGTGGGCCGAACACTTTCATTTACCATTAAACATAAACAAACATGCGCACAATCATAAACTATAAACATATGCATAAATAGAAATATAGAAACTGATATGTGATGTTCCAAAACCAGCTTATCTTTATTAATGCTTTTCTAGTTACAATTCTCTTCCTACCCTGCGCACACAGCTGTAGAGCCTATTCTTACTACTACCAACCATGACTCGAACTTATAGACTTAGAGTGAATTCCACATTAAAAAACCCATATCACTTCTAATCATAACTAAAAACTACTTTCTACCCTTAGAGCCTCATTCTATTTATACATTCCCATGGTCCGCAGACCATGGGTAGGCCGACACATTCTATATTAAATTACAATATTTTAGGGCAGACTACCCTAGACTCTTGTGCTCTGCACCCGCATTTTGCAAGATCTTTACATCACATTGACCCAAAACTAGGCTTTAAGCCCCAAAAATCCACTATGGGGGTATTTGCTACCCAACAGGTCTTAACATGCAAAGATGAGATTTAGGATTTCCTTTAAGGTTTATTAAACTGAGGACTCATTAAATAGTATGGTCACCACTATGTTATCACTCTAAAATTTCCCTAGGGTTGTCATGTTGTGTTCAAAGAAATGATAGAGGTAACCACAAACCTACTTTTGATATCAGGATCTAGCCTTCCTAATGCTTAGAGAAGGCTCTCTCTTAATGATTTAACTTTGTTGAGTTAATTGATTTTAGGCTAGTTATTTAAGCTTGATTGGTTTTTGATTTGATTTGGTGGTGGAATGACTGATTCAAATGGATAGATAAGTTTCTTTTTACCATTGGGCCATGGAGTCCAAATGTCAAGAAAATGGGATTGAATCAAGTTCTAAAGATAGTGTTCATAGGGAAAGGTAGTTGAGTAAACTTAGATCCTCTAGGCTAGATGGTGAAGTGGGTTTTCAATCAGGGTCAAGGAGTAGTTAAGGATTCCTTAAACTGGATAATGTGGGAAATGAAAGAGGTCAATCAAAACTAGGGAGCAATGAATAATTCCCTACTCTGTATATCAGAGGAAAACATAAAAATGAATAACTGTTCAAGACAGAGTGTACTTAAATAAATTCTGTAGTAATATTCTAGTTATTTCATTCAAATTGGAAAACATGTATGTATGTGAAATACATAAGAGAGTAACAATTTAACAAATTAAAGATACTTCCCTGAAGTGGCCCAACACATGAATCCTGTAATGCAATAACTTTATTACTTAGTCCAGTCTATTGACTTGCAAATGTTACAATAAATCCTCGGTTTTCAGATCAATACAACTATAGAAATGTTTAGCAATCCACACTCTATACTTCGAATTATGAAGTATTTATACAAAAAACTGTTACAAAATATCCTAAAATGTTTTAGGAATTATTAAATGAAAATAAAATATCTTCATGAAAGAAGATAGAGACACCTAGGAGACTAAAAGGCTAGTTATCCCTTCTTTTACTAATTTTGTTGTTTGTTGTTTTGATCTTTTGCTTCTTTTTCTCTTTGGTTGTTTCTCTACACTAGCTATCCTTTTACTTTGCCTTTTGACTTATACTCTTTCATGTTTAAACTCTATTTTTCATCTGATACTCTTTGACGTAGTTGATCTATTGTTTTACCTTCACTGCTCTGTATTCACTGTTTACCTTGCATTTTTACAGTAAATCATTCAACTATACCCAAGTCTCTACATCTGGTAATTTAATATTTACCATTCTCGTATAGAATTCATCAGTTTCTGTGTATTTTTCAAAAGTGGGCATGTTTATAAAAATATGTTTTACCTCATGCTAGAGCTAAAAGAGGTTCTCAAAAGTTTTGTAAAGGACTTTTCTTGTAGGAATTGCTTTCATGGAGGAATTGTTGGCTTGTTCCTTTTCCACTTCTCTAATTTTCTTATCATAGTCTTCATGTGGCATCAAACTATCATTAATCACCAATCGATTAGGTAGACCTTTCTCAGTCAAAGCATCAAATTTGACCATGAACCTGGCTATTGCTAGCTCCATTGTTTGGAACTTCTCCTCAAGTTGTATCATTAGGTTCCTCTTGGTGATTACCTTCTTTACCTCTATTATGGTATTAGTTCTATCAGCTATTCCAAGCTCCTGCAATTCATACTTGTTCTTTGATTTAAGGAACTTGATCATTCTTGAGGCTTCTTCTGCCATATTTCCAGGTTTGGCTCTAACCCTTTGAATTGCCTCACTAGCCTCTTTGACCAAATCATTCTGCTCAAATATAACCTATATAGATGGCTAAATATCATTGACTGAGTCAATGATATTGGCCCATAAAAGTTTTTTTGCTTGGGCTAGTGGCTCTTTCAGTGTTAATTCTTTCTCCAACTTTTGTATCCTTTCATTTAACCTATTTGACTTTTGAGCTTCATTCTTATGCATGATTTGAGCCAGTTTTTTTTCATCCTCTAGACCTTTTTATTTGTTCCTTAAGTCTATTTATTTCAATGGTTTGGATGGACATATCTTCCGTGGCTTTGATCAGTTTACTTGCTTCATCACTAGGATGAGCTGTTGCTATTGTTGAACTTGTTGCTGATTTAGTTTCTAATGCAGTTGGAAGTATTGTAGCTAGTGGAGCTGCTAGGGTCAATGAAGCTACCAACATAGAAGGAATTGTTGTAGTAACTGTAGGAATAACAGTAGCAGTAGCTACTTCAATGGTGGCTTGTTTCTCATGTACTAACTTATCCATTCCATTCTCCATTACTTTTAGCTGAGCATTTAATTGCGGAATGAGGTCCATCATCTCATATTTTTGGCTTTGATTCTCTAGAACTTCCTTGGTCTGTGGATGTTTAGAAGGAGGAAATTTTAGTTGCTTCTTCAATGCAACAATGTCTTCATTTTTCTTCTTTATGAGCTTTTCAAATACCTTGATGTCATTTGGATTATATCCAATATCAATAACCAAATCTTCTAGTGATTTGATTTTGTTATCCTTTTCTTGTGAGGATGCCTTCTCTAGTTTAAATTGTGTGTTGATATTGTCTAGAGAATTTTGAAGCTTTTGTACACTCATAGTCTTGTTGGTCATTGCTGAGTATATCATTTCTCCCCTTTGCTTATGAAATTCAATCTCATGTATGGGATGAACATTCCTAGACAAAACTTCAAATTCTATCTTTCTGTAATCTGCTGATGACTTAGGCTATTGTATTGTAGGCTGCAAAAAGTTCATTTGCATTTTCCCTGTTTTAATAGAAAAAGATGAAAGTAACCTATTCTAATTGCTAGGAATCTATTTGAAACACTGGACATAGGTTTCATCTTTTAATGCCTCATTTCTCAACTTGATTTCTTTATACTTATCCTTTATATCTTTGTCTTTATCCACTAGTTTGCTAGATGAAGGGACTTCAATACTAAGTTCCTTCTGAATACTCTAAGTATTAGAGGTGGAAGGCCGATGAGTTTCCTCTGAAACTGTTGGAGTTATGTTCTCTCTAAGCACTGTACCTATATCAATGATTTGAAGTGTCTCAACTATCTCAATTATCTCTTCTTGCTCATTTACAGGATTTAGCTTGGGCTTCTTTCCGTACATGATTTCAAACCTGTCATCTGTAGTATACTTGTTTGATCAAGAACCTTCTTCCCTAGTCCTTTTTGTACTTCCATCCTGTAGGGCTGGAGTATGCAAAACAGAACTAATATCCATTTGTTTCTCCATATCTATGAAGGTGTTTTCCATCCACTCTAACTGGTTGGCATATTTTTCAATGTCTAGCCTAGACTCATGCATTAAAGGGCTCAGTTTAAACTCGTGTCTTAGTTTGTTTATGACTCCTAAAGGGTCATACTTCCATTTGAAATTTCTACTAAAATTCATTTCCTGTAAACATTTTTTTTCTTCTTCTCCAACTTCCCTATTATTGCAGATAAAAGGACCAAGTTGGTTTTTTATTTTGAATTGCGTTTTCTTCCTAGTTGATAGAAAATTCACATCATCTGAATTTACAATCTACTTGATATAATCTAATGCAAATATCCTCATGCGTAGATATTTGGGCAACTTATTGGGAGTAAACTTGCATCCACATATCCTAATTTCATTGTGGTCCTGGTATAGATACTAGTCTCCTATTCTACTATTTTTAGACAACTGCAAAACTCTCTTTATCTCATCACTGATCCTTGGTTGATTGCTACTTCTTAGCATATTAACAACTGGATGAACAAAGGAATCAATGAACTCCTTGTAGCTAAAAACAATGGAATAGTTTTGGATTAAGGGTGTCCAAAAGATAAGAGATCTAAGATGGCCTTTAGTGTCTAGCTTCTGGATGTTGACTAGAAACCTGTCTGATTGGAGATATAAGAACATGTGGAACAATATTGAAGAGTATTTGAATACTATTTCATTTGGCAATGTGATCAATTGATCATGGATTCTGTCTGCTAAGAATTGAGAAAAATCGAAAATTGTAGTTGGAGGCTTGTCTGGGCAAAACATAGAGAGGAAAGCAAGTATATGCTCATCTACATGCTCATCAGTGGTATATCCTAGGATACAAGAAAGTATGGTTACAATTTGTAGGGCCCTCTCAGAGAAAATGGTTGCAGAGTATGGAGGATTGTTTGTAGGAATATGAGCCTCTTTTAAGATGAAAGTCTCAAAGATTTGAGACCTTTTGGGAAGGTCCAGCTTTAAATAGAGTTCAAGTAGGTTTTCAATGGAAAATGGGGTTTCATTTGGCCTTGGTTGGATCTTCAACATTTGGTTTATTGACTCTTCAGTGATTGTAGATATAATCTGTTGGTTAGGAGAGACTATGGCTCTTTAGCTTGGGATATAGTAGAGTTGGCATAGGTGGATGATTTCAGGGAACTGGTATACCTGTGGGAACAAGTATTTGGGCAAATTTGATTCTCATAGACGAATGTGATCATTTTGGTTTAGGAATTTATCTTTACTGCAAAAGTGGAGTTTTAATAGATGGCTAGGGGAAATAATGTTTTTGATCTGGAAATTTTTGTCAGTCAATAGGAGGTGGTCAGTATCTAGGTAAGGGGTTTGTAGGGTTTTTTCATTTAGAATGCTTTGGAAAGCCATGGTTTTGTTTATTTTATTGAATTAATTACTATCTGGCTTAAGGAATAAGCTTTAGGACTTCTGGAGTAGTGCAAAGGTGAATATAGTCTATAGGAAAGGGCTTTTGGATGCACAGTGGGTTTCTTTAGTTTGTCAAGGTTTTTTAATTAGTTCAAGTAATTAACCATTTATAAACACTATGAAGAGCTTAAGTATAGGGCCTTTTTGGTTCTTTCAAGAATACCTGGAAAAATGAATATTTAGTGTCCAATCAGTGTTCTATGGGAGCAGTGGAGGCTTTCTGAGGGTTGAATTGTCTTGATACTGCTTCAAATTGGTTTCTACAACGTCTTCTAGTTGTAAGTGGGGTTATAACAATTGAGCAGAGCTTTAGGGTTTAGAATTGGTCTTCAGAGGTTGCTTGGTAAGAAAATAACAGTGAAAAGGGTAGAAAGGGCGACCTTTTTGGTTTTTAACCAACAACGATTAACGTTTGGGTGCGCAGTTAATGTTTGAACAATAGGTGATTTCTTATTTACGTGGGGAGATGTTATTATGGATTATTGCATGGCTTTTGAGTGTAGGGTGGTATTTTTTTAGAGCACGTGATATAACGTGCGGCTGCCATGTAGCAAAAGGGCGATTAGGAAAAACCGTGAATCTCACGTGCTTTTGGGATGCTAACGATCAGATTTGGGAGCATGCAATATGGGATGTGGACTGTCAGATCTAGATATGGGTGATCAGAGGGTTATCACATGGGGGAGTTGCGAGGGATGAGTCGGGGATTGATTGCTAGGGCCCGAGGATAATTAGTGCAACAAGTTAAATATATACAAAGGTTTTGTGAGGGTCGGGGAATTATAAAGTGGGAGGTTTGAAATATATAAAGTGGGACTATAAGTTAGAATAATATAAGGGTTGAGTTAAAAGGGTATCGAGGAGGGTTTTTCAGTGGGGCCTGATACATTTAACTTTTTAAACTTAGGATAACAGGTTTTTTTTTTTTTTTAGGGGGTTTAAATGGAAAAGGGAAATTAATAAGGGGAGAATGATTTTTAAAGGGTAATGTCTAGGGAAAGGTGTGAAATAAAGGGAAAAGGGTTAAAATGAAGGGAAAGGGTATTTTACAATGGAGATGTGTTAGAATAAGGGGAAATGAAAAGGGAAGGGTCCTTTTGAATCAAGAAGGGAAAAACATTAGGGAATGAAAAGTAATGAAGGGGTAATGAAGGGAAATTAATAAACTAGGCATGTAGGGGTTTAATGAAATGAGGGGAAATTAATGAATAAGCTTATGTATTCAGGCCCAAAATTATATAGAATATTTAGGGTAAATACACAAAGTAATATATGACTTTTGTGAATGTGCCTTTTCTTTAATAATTCCTCCTGCACATGAAACATAGGATTAAGCATAATCTAGGTGCATTTGAGATTGCAACCTTGTGCACTCCAAAACCTCTTTTACCTACCCTTTATTTACCCTAGAATTTTCTCTTCATTCATTTGGTGCATTTGAGCTTGCTGACCCTTTATTTCTTTTTTTCTATAAGAAAAATATCTAATTCTAATCTTATAACTTCTAATGGCTCAGATTAAACTGCTAAGCTCATTATTATTCTCTACCTAACCACTGATCTACCAAGATTAAATAGTTTGGCTAGATCTTTCTTCTCTATCTATCAAGATGAAATTTAAAGCATGAATTAATCAAGATTAAACTATTTGACCATCATGGATTGTGGCATTCTGACAAGCTGCACACAATCTTATTTTGCAAGGTAAAGTAAAAAGTAGAGGCATTTGAATTTGCTTCACTTTTAGAATCTATTTTTATCTGTTTTTGGTGGGGTTCATATTTTATCTTCTTTTTTAATCCTTTTATTTTAGTTCTTTGATTTTTCTTGTAGGACTTACCCTCTTTACATTTTTTATTTTTAATATGGGAAAAAATTTTTGAAAAAGCAAAAGTATGTACAATATTACAAGACTGATCATAGCCAATTCAAAATTATGAATCCTATTATTATAGGACCCTAACATGAGACACACAATCGTATTGTGCTCTTTGCCTTCCGATCCAACTTCTTCCATTCTTCGTTGGACACTCTCGTTGGTTTAATACTTGATCTACCATGATCTACTGTTATTTATCCACCAATAGATCCTCCATATTGAGTTTCCACAACTCAAAACTCTAACCATTAAATTTCTTGATCTCTATCTTTCTGCTAATCACCATCTTCTTTCACCACCAGAATCGATCTTGTAGATCTCCCAATAAATAGGGTCTACCATAGGCCCGAGTGAAACCCCTCAGCAACAAAGGCATCCCCTTGAAGCCAAAATAGCTCCAATACCAAATGTAGGTTTTAATCCCGTACAAACATTACCTACATTAGAATTCTAAAACACAAAAAATAAACAATAGCAAGAGCATAACACATAAAACAAATATACACAGAGATTTTCCCCTAGATCCCAAAACTGGGACTACCAGATTGATTTTTCATTATGTTCCTTTCAATGTTACAATACATATATATATACATGCTAAAGAATCCAATACCATGTCTCGAAAACCATCGCACCTAAAACCATGTGTGAAAACCATGCACAAAACCATAGGTAGGTTCACCCACCTAATATAGGGCCCAAAAAAAAATTCCTTGGGGTGCTGCCCTAGACCCCATAGAGGGGGCCTAACTACCCCCCTTCTAACCCCCAGGTTAACTAGGTAGGCTAGTCATGGAAAGAATATAGTACAATCCAACATAGACTACAAAGACTCTTCCTATGAATCAAATGAGAAACATGGTGTTGGGCACTCTTCTGATTTGGAAGACACATTGAGAAGCTTGAAGGAAGAAATAAAGATTTGTAAGGTAGACAATGATAAGATCATATAGGCATAATAGAAACAAGAAGAGGTTAATGTATACTTATTCAAAATTTGTTAGAATTGTAGCGACAAGGGCCACTTCAAATCAACCATGGATAGGATGATTTATTTTTGTATGATTAGTTTTGTTGTGCTAATAACAATTACAGATTTATAAACATGTGCTTGCTTCTTTCTTTTTGTGCTGAGGTTTCCTTAGTTGTTACTGCTTACATACAAGTAAATTTCCTTAAGTTTAACAAGATATTCATTAACACAATTTTTTGATGAAGGAGTTCACCCCTCCTGACTTAGATCTCCTTGGTCTAACTTCCATGGCTTGGGCCTTTATATTAGCTCAATGTGGAAACAAATGTTGTTTACAAAGCTTTATGGCTCCTGATACCTACAACAATGTGATTAGAAGGTCCAAATTAGCCAAGAAAACTTCTTTCTGATCTCAATTTGGTTGAAAATTGTTCGAGTTATGCTACATTCAATTTTTTCCTAGGAATCCCAGCTAAAACTGGAGAGACTCCAGTTAAGTCCACCAAAAATGGCAGTTTCCGTCGTATTTGGTGTGTTGCCAAATCTACCGCCAACATAATCAATGGTTTAATTAAATGCTAAACATAATTAATTTAATTAAGCACGATTAGAACACTAAGCACCTATCCGCTGGCCCTTGGTCCTGTACTTGAGGTCGCATGGTGTGGGGGCTAGCTCGTAGGGTTGGCTCCCACCACACCCACTGTCGGACTTTTAATGAAGCTTTAAATGAAATTTTGTGGCAGACAATTTTAACAAATACATTGTTGGTTTAATGTTAAGGCATTGGTATTGGGAGGGGGAATCACAAGTTCAAACCCGCCCTTCGCCCATCCCATATACGTTTTGTAATAATATATATGGTTCGAACCTTTGTATTTAACGTGGACCATATGACATTTAATTGAACCTTAAATTCAGACTTTGAATATGTGGATTTTGTATTTGAATTAATATATTCCAAATAATAATATATATATATATATATAATATATATATATGTATATATATATATATATATATATATATATATAATATATATTATATATATAATATATATTATATATAATATATATAAATAATATATATATAATATAATATATATATATATATATAATATATATATATATATATATATATATATAAGATAACATAATAATTATATATAAAATATATATTAATATATTAATTAAATAAAAAAACATCAAATTCCACCTTAGAGCCAACTAGGCAATTTTCTCCTTCACACAACCAAACTGGTGAATCCGAAGGTGACACTTATCACAAACCCATTGGGAGAAAACTGAAGAGGATTCGCCTTGTTGATTGGACTACTGACTAGACTACCATGTCATCATTCTTTCCCATTCTACAATTTTTTTAGCTGTAATGAATAGCATGCCTTTTCTCCTTCATTTGGACTTTGTTTTCAGTGAAACAAATTGCATTTCGATCATCTTGATGAGACGGACGCAGTTGTACAATTTTCGAGCCAATCTAAGAACTTTGATTTTTGAGCTAAATACTGAGCCCCTGATCATTCCTCCCCACTAGAATCCTTTTGGACTCTATTGTACTATGAAATAACCCCCCCCATTGATGTATAATAACAGCTAATGTTAGACATATAAATGGGGGCCCTTACTACTTTTTTTAGTCTTTAGAAAATAAATCCTAACTCGAAGAAGTCACTTTGAAAAAACTCTTAGAACCACCCAAGTTGAGGATCCCCATTGCAAATTGAAAATCAAATTTTTCCATGTGATGTTTATAAACACCTTAAGGAAATTGCGATATGCAATCAATCCTCCTATTGCAACGTACCAAGAAAAACCCCTTAAGAAATCACAAATCACATTTCATGAAAGTCGCAAGTGAAAAGACCTTCCACAATGTTATCCGCCAACGATTTGCGAAATGTGATATTGCGATATCCACAATCGCATTTCACATTATGAATAGGTAACATTATATAACATTGTTTTAAAAGGTGCAATGCGTGAATCAGGCAACATGGGTGGGAAGTAGATATGTTTTAAATATAATAATGAACAATTTGACATGGTAATTAATATTTAGCAGCCCGAGGAGAGGTAATGATTTGGAAGGTTATGGCTAGTTATTGTTGAATATCTCATTTGAAATATTCCCATGATTCAAAGTCTTTTCATGAAGCTTTCATCCTTAATTTCCCAATATTGTCTACATTGATATATATCATCCATTTCAGGAAAGATACAAAAGATTTTTCATTGCAAAAGGTGATGCAGAAATAGAAAAATCCAAGCATTGCAAAGTCCAAGCTTGCAGAAATGTCTCCTATATTCTCTGATATGATCTACAGTGCTAATGGAGGTGCAATAGCTTGGGAGGTGATATACAATAGGCTTGAGGATGAGTGTCCCAAGGTTACTGTCACAAGAGAAACAACTGACTCAATAAGACCTTCGGGATTCCAATTCAAGGATGCTTCTTGTTATTTCCTTCATAGGATAAGAGTAAGAGATAAAATCCTCCCATACACTAATATGATTAGGTGGGTGGTGGAAAACCTTACCATTGAAGATAGGCAATTCAAGAATTCGAGAATGGAACTCATGGGGTCATTCAAAGAAGAGGACCTAAAGAAAATGTACCATAGACCTGACGCTCAAGATATATATGATAAGACATACATGGCAAACTTCGCCAGGAAGAATGAAGAACCACTCAAGATGATTCAGGGCTGGAGAGTATTGGAGAATAAGTTCAAATTTGATAAATTGGGTATGTATCCTTTAGCCTCTTTGGCCAACCCCTATAACTATGTAGTTGTTATGTTATGTAGACTATATAGGTTACCTAATAATGCTAAGTTCTCCATAGAATGGATTCCTATGATTGATTCCTGTGTTAATTCCCACATCATGAATTGGGCTACCATCCTATCTGATAACCTAGTCACCATCATCACGAAATATTGACATAAGAGATCCTCCTCTCTACAGAACCTTCCTCCATTCTATTTTAGTGCCTACATTATGGATGCCATCTATTCATGCACTAAATTTCCAATCATGTTTTGGAAATGGACCTTGCAGGACCCCTACCCTATCCATCTCAGCCATAAGAAATTTTGGGAATCCCATTATGTGCCCCATTTCTATAAAAATGTCATGCTATTATTTTGCCACTGTATCGATTTATTTTCAATAAGAAATCCCCTAGGTTTTACCAAGAAGCTGCTACAGACCTTTTGGCTATCATAAAATATTTTGTTGAAGAATGGTTCACCTACATTAGGGTTTTTGGTAGCACAATAGACCCACATGTCCTCCCTCTATATGTTTCTAATAAATTGTTAGCAAGAGAAATAGCCCACCAGATGTGGCGAAAGGTTTGACCAAAGTTCTCAAAGAAAGAAAGAAGTAGCTATGGCCATATTTTCCTATTAGGGGCGGTTCTTTCTCCTTAGAAAATTTTAATCATGCTATAAAGGAATCAGTAAGCCTAGAGGGTTTCAGGCTCCATACTTTTCCCAAAAGCCAGTTTTATCCAAACAAAATAGCATACAACATCACCACTTTGGTTAAGGTCAAGCCTTATAACCATGAGGCTAATAATTTTGAAGATATTTTAAAGTTAGCTCAATTCTTCAAACAATCATTCAAATGGGAAAGGACAAATATGAGTCCTACAGATTTTGAGAGCTTTCGGGAGTTCAGGAACAAAAGGCTTGAGGTTATCCCAACATATTTGTTGAAAATCAAGGACACTCTTACTCCCAATGCGACTGTCAACAGTGAGGCACCCGATTCTCGATTAGAGTCTCATGCAGATACAGGGAAAGCACTAAACAGAGAGAAGGCCCAAGACATTGAGACTACTGGAGAATCCAATAGGAAATCAACTAAAAAGCAGGGTATGAGTACCCCACCCAAAGAAATTGTTTCAGAGATCAAAGACAACAATCTAGAACAAGAGTGGGATCAATTCAATAAGAAATTACAAGACACTCCCAAGTTGATAGATGCCCAGGAAACTACAGAGTATCAAACTCCTCTACATGTTCAAAAGAATACAAACTCTGAATCGATGGACGAGAAAGCAACGATGTCTCAGCAGACTAAAATCGTCCCTGCTCTGCCCACATTGGAAATTGTCTTGAAAGTAACTAAAATCCCTCATCTTGACGTATTCTACGGCCCACTACACAAGGTTGTAGTAAGGAGATAGAGGAAAAGGAGAAGGATTGAAACACCTGAACTCCCTCTTGGGAATGAGAAAATGGACATAGTTTAGAAGGACGTCCCTTCAAACCTAGTTGAAAACTTGACAAGATTGCCATAGTTTATAGAAGCATACGCAACTGCTACCATGGACAAGGCTACCGAAATATCCCTTTTGTTGAAATAAAAAAAAAGAAAATATTTCATAGCTCGACCAACAGCTCGAAACAGAAAGGGAAAGTGTAAATAGGCAAGCCACTCAACAGCTGGCCCAATTGCAATAAAGCATGGAGGTACTGAAAATAAGCGATGAGGCAAACATATCGGCCAAAAATATGCAACTCCAAGACTTGCAGCAAGCTAAGGAAAAATATAAGGATGTTCCTACTATCGATGAATTTATCAAAGAGATGCTAGAGCTTAATTCTCTCTTATTGAAGCAACAAGAACAATTTTGCCAAAAGATGTCACATATCGCTCCTTATTTGATCACTAGTGACCAGTGAATGGATTAAGCAATTGACCAAAGAACTGAGTTTATTGATTTGAACACCAGAATCTCAGAGTTCATTGAATGGCAAGAAACAGAAGAGTGGAGGAAATCCAATCTGCCTGAGATTGAGGAGACACACAAGGACATTCTTTTCACATATTGGGATGCAAGGATCAAACAAGCCGAACTAGCAGTAGCAAAAGCTCAGGGTGTCAAAGAATATAGTAAAGGTGGTAAACCATACTTTGTTTGTCACCAACTTGGTAAAAGAAGGCAACCCAAAAGAACTGCCCAATTTGAATGAATTGCATAACAGGTGGAAGGAAAGGGCAGAAACTCAAAGGGAAGTAATTGAAAAGTTGGCAAAAACTGATTGGGACTCGTATTGGCAATACCTCATCAAGTTGCACAGTCAAATCATGACCCTTAACTGCTCTCTCCATTCAACTCAGTGAATGATGCCACCTCTCAAAGATTCGATTTTCGCAGGACAGGTTAGAACACATTTCGAGGCACCTCCTCAAGTCAAATCGATGGTCGATATATGCGATTGGAAGGACAAGTTGGCAGATAACAAATCATCATCATAGCCTTTGCTCATTAAGCTACCATTTATTTTTGGAGTTAGTTAAATAGTTAGGAGGAAGGTTGTTTGAAACCTCCTCAATTTTTTGTATAATCTATTTTTGAACATTAGTTAGAATAGTATTTATACCCTTCTCATGCATTTAGAGAAGGGTCCATAATTTTATCAAAAACATTTGCAAAGAATGCATTATTGTAAGTTTGTGGATGCTTTGATGGAATTATGGAACATGATTTTTTCTTTTAAATATCAGAATACTTTCCTTCGTTGATGCACTTTTGTATACTTAGAAGATAATTTGATCAAACTAAAGAGTTAATCTATGTCATTAGTCAAATGAGCAGAATCTCACATATATTGTACTTTTATCTTATGTGTTTATTCATGATTCTATTTAATTTGTGACAACACTTTATTTTCATGAACTGTATATGAAATATTTTTTTCTGTTAAAGCATTAATTGCACTATTATATGATGCCTACCTAAGGTTATTTATGTTCATAATATTATATATATATAATATATATATATATATATATATATATATATAATATATATATATATATATATATATATATATATATATATATATATAATATATATATATATCATCACATATGCAATATAGTTTATACATTTCTTTGACTAACTATTTAGTCAAATAAATTGTCTTTACACATTATCATCTCTATTTTATTCATGATTGATCTTTATTATCACATGTCAAGAAAATATCTTTGTAGATTGCATGTTATACAGAACCCGGGTTTATATTAGATCAAGTTAGCTAGAAATTTTCATGATAGAATAGGTTATTCAAGTTATCATTATTCTATTGTGATCACTCGTAAACCACCCACTCTCATTTAAAAACCCATATTGGGAAACTGGTCCCATTATCCCCAATCAGAGCCACCACATTAAATAGAAAAGTTGTCTTGAGGTCTGGACCAGGTGGTTATCCGCCATGTTGGAGCAATAGAAATTTGAGGCTTCAACAGACCCCAAAAGACATTACTATCTAACAAGTAGATGAGAGTAAAACCCCCTGACCTTTCTAAGCTCGATCCAATTGGCTTTTGACAAATTTGTTTCCTTGAGATCCTCTCTAAGGAAATCAACATTCACTTGCCTTGAGGACCTCGTTCTATACCTGTACTTGTCTTTTCCCTTTTCAAGTTGATCTTTCACTATTTGTTGCACCATTTTTTGTCATTCATAGAAACTCATGGTTTTGTCCATGTCGCCATCAAAAGAAACATCCTTCTTTACCAATATGACATAACAAAATGTAATGCAAATGGATGAAAAATTTCACTACTTGGTTTACATGACTCAAGCCTGATTATACATCTTGAAAGTATGAAATTTTCTAAACATAACTTTCATGTAAAACATAATGACGCCTGAATACAATGATTACATAACCAATAGGCCTAAAAGGCATAACAATAAACTTGATGCTTATACCTCTTTTGTACCTTCGAACCAAGTGAAAATTCTGACAAGTATCCATCCAATGAAAGTCCATAGATCGCTGCAACTTAATATTTACACCATGGAAATATTCTGAATGAAATAAGATGGTGAAGTTGCTTGCATAAACCTAAAACTAAAATGAACCTTTCCATTTTGAAAGAGCATAAAAAAGAATTGAATTGATCTTTTGGTTTGAAGAAACACATGCCTCTTTCTATTTGCCTTCCCACTAGAATACTTTGTACACACATGACAATGCATGCCAAGGAGATTTGAAAGAAGAAAGGTCAACAACAACTATCCTCCAACATTGGGTTGCTCCCAACAAACCTCTTATCAAAATGATGATCTTGGGCCTTAACCAATCAACAATGGCATCCAACTTGGAGAGGCTTGCCTTCAACTTACCTCCTCCAATATCATGGCCCAAATGCATCAAAGAAGTCAAACCCAACTTGTACTTTTATATCTTCAAAACATCAAACAATTTCCCTTCATAGATGACATGTGCATAAGAAAACTTTCTAAACATGTGTATGTCACCCAAGTGGACAATTTCTTCAAGAAATGACTATTTTTTTCCATAATTAAAATAGATGCATGTAATAGAAGTGCTACAAAGAACATACAACATGAAAATCCATACAATATGTATATTCTTGCATTGACCTCGTTTTACAACTTTTTTTTGGCGAAAACTACTCCTTTTGTTCTCTTTCTTGGAATACTTACCATTCCTCTTTGGAACCATAATGATCGGTGCACAACATGGCATAAGGCATGATTGAATGAGCCCATTGTTCAACAAAATTTTTCATTGCATTGGTGTCTCTACACTTTTCAATTTTGTTAATCCTTGCATGCTAACATCACAAAGTGAAACCTCTTGCTGCAAAGTTATTTAATGTGAAGTTTCTTTCTCCTTGAAGGATGATTCTTTCACAACCTGAAATACTTCATCACTCTGATGAACTGAACCAACCAAATTAGAATTGAAACTTGCATTACATGCAACAAAATTTTCATAAACAATATCATCAGTTGGTTTGAACATGAGAATTACTAAACTTTTACTTGAATTCACTAGTCTTTTTCCCTCCTCTACATTAACCAAAGAAATGTTCAGCTTTTTTCGATGGGCTCTCACTATGTACTCCACACCATCCTTGAAGAAGTGATACTTGTTTTCATAAGGATGCTTTCTGGTCATACAAATATGGACTACCCAATACCACACTTGAAATATCAAGCGGTACCACATCTAACTCTACTTCGTCAACAAAAGTTGCAATGATTGCAAACTTAAACAAACATTTTCTTGTAACTTGTAAGCTAGTGTCTCTTGTTATCCATCCCAAAGGGTATGGTTTATGGTGAGGTACAGTTTCAAGGTTCAATCTGTTGACTAATTCTTTGGAGATTAGATTCGCTTGTGACCCACTATCGAAGAGTGTGTCAATCTTGGTGTGTTTAGATATGACCCTAACATGAAATAACTCAATTTGTCTCTTTTGATATGGAGTAGTAGTAGTGTTATAGTTTTTTGAACTAGTTCTTGCAATATTTTGTTTTCCTTTAATTCCCATGATAGTGACTTTGTTATACAGCAAAATGACCCCTCATCAGCTCAGAGGGGAAAGACATGATAGCTGAAGCAAAGGCCAAGATCACATGCCTTGTTTCCACATTAACACTGGCTATACACTGACAAACTGCTTTATAAAGCTTCTTTGTAAGCCTAAGGGTGCGTTAGTGACCCTACTAACTCTAGTTTTTAGTTTGGGAACAATGTTAGTGGATCCTAATGAAGTTCTAAAGGTCAAAGGAGCGAATTGACTCATAAATATCTAGTTATTTGCTCCTAAATCTACTCAAGAGAAGCAAGGAAACATCTAAAGTTTGACCTGTTTGAGGGATTTCTAATCCTAATGAGGGAGGAAAATGGGAAATAGCTGAAAAGCATGGCAACTTCATTGCTTTTACCCTAAGGAACTCATGGAGGAACTTGGCAACCCTAACTCAATTGCTACATAAGCAAAGCTAGGGCTATGGTGATAGAGGTCAGATCATTTGAAAGGATAGCAAACTTGATTGTCAAGCATTGTCTCAAATTAGAAGAAGTGGGTAAGAAGGAAGAGAGAGAGAGAATCTGGAGGGGTAAGGGAAGGCTTATGCAACAAATGGTTGTAATCACTCTTTTGACATTAATATAGAACTACAGTTGTACTATCTACTCCATGGTGTTGGTACTATCATTCATTAGCTTGTTTATCCAATACCTTTTAGCATGAGTAGCTTAGTTATGTGTAAATATATGTTCTTTTATGTATTCATGTATTAGTTATCAGGGTTGTATGTTGTGATTATGCTTGTCTCTTCTATGTGTAGGGCTTAATCTAGAGCTAGTTCAGGGGACTTCCACCTAGCTGCATTGCACTCTCCAGCAAATATACATGGAGGCTTGAGGTAATCTATTTGTCCTACTTTGATAGTTAGTTATTGTTTATGAACATGCATGTAACTTTGTGACGATTGTAGATAATCTTATAGTCTTCAAAAGGTCCCGGGAAGACCTTTGAGGGTATCTCCATTCTCCATACACCGTGCATTTTATCCTATAGCAGAATTGGTGACTCCACTGGGGACTATACATCTAGTTCCTGGTTTACCCGGACAGTTCTCAGTTTCCTCTTTCTTCTAAGACCTCCCTATACTTCTGCATTCCCTTTTTGACCCACCAAAACCTTGCTGCATTTTGCCTTTCATATATTCAGCCTTGAATTTAATCCTAAAAGCCCTATTTTGAGCTATTTTCCCACACTAACGTAGGTTAGCAGACTACACAGTGCTTTATAAAAATCTGTGTCTGCACACATAGAGTGTTAGTGGACTCGGTAACTCTCTATGGCCACTGCTACAGAGTGTTAGTCCCTTAAAATCTTGATATACAGTTGTGTTTGCAAACTCAAGGGGATAGGAAGCTTGCTCATGGACTGAAAGTGGATCTGCAACTACATTTTGTTAGCAAGATCGGTGTCATGAAAGATTTTTTTTTTTAGGAAATAACTTTTCTTTTCTTACTTAAAACATTTTTTATGAAAGAAAGATCCATATTTTTTAATTCATTCTTCAGTTTAGCTGGTTAAAAGCTGCTTTATTTTGGTTTCAAATAGTTGTTAGGAAAGCATTGGAAATATTTTTGTTGGTTATGCAAGTGTTATAATGACTAAGATGCATGGAACAAATATGACTATGTGAAAGACTCTCACCAGTAGAATACAACTTGTTTTCATCGAATTGAATATTTTTTTAAAGCATTGTCTTGTGCATAGTTTTTGAGTTAGAGTCCCATCACATTTCATACGTCAACTCCCCTACCAAAGACACTAAAAACTACACATATAATTTACCTAAAATCGATCAGTAACTCTTTATTGAGCAAACAAACATTAGTTCAAGCTAGGATCTCGGGATAGGCAGTGTAAGTAAACTGCCCAAGATCAGAAACCAAAACTAGTGTCATTAAAAGAGAGAAAATTCCTTCTGCACTCATACTATCGAGACCACTCCAGTCAAAGTGGAGATAAATATGAGACAACATCGGATTGTAAGTGAAGGTAGCCTGCCTTTTCTTGCAACTCCTTTGGGTATTCTGTGTATTGGGGATCCCTTCGGGGATTTCGGAGCTGAGTAAGGGACTCAGGTATCTTACCCACACAGCGTAGTATCTATGACTATGTCCCCCCCTGTAGTGTCTGTGATTTGAGGTATCCTTAGTGGCCAAGATTTTAGGGACTTACACAAGGTGATTGGGGTGGGCTACCCTGGTACTTGACACAGATAGACCTACTCTGTCTTTAGTTTTTGGTAGGTTGCTCGTCTTCATGAGAGTACTTGGCCCCTCAATCTGAGGTTCAGGTGAAGCTCTAGAGTAACCATAATTGTACATTTAGCTAGCCCTCTCTGTTATTCATTGTGATACTGGGTTTCATCTACAATGATCGATGCTTATCAGAGAGGGTCATTTCCCTCTATTTGTTGATTGATCAACTTAGTGTATTTTTTATATTTTTTAAGTACCCGTGTGCTATAATTGAGACTTTAACAAATATCATGATAAAAATTATTGATAAAAATTAATGGTCATCGTGGCTACATCCTACCCTTGTCATCAATCTAGATGATTGTTAGGACTTCCTCTACTCATTGTGGAAGATCTGCGAAGCTCCAGTGAACCGGATTCCCCATCTTCGAGGAATCAGTCTCCTAGATCTCCCATGGAATCTATTTGGACAACCGACGATTCAAGTTTTCTAGAGGATTTCTTTACTGAAGGATTTCTTCCTCCCTTTAACCCTCTGTTCATGAATCCATTGGACCCAATCTTGGTTCTCGTGGCACCTGTACTCCCTGTCTCTTTAGTTGGAACATTTCCATCCATCTCATCGATGACTAACGGCTCATGGAACTTTGTGGACACTTTTGGTCCTCCACCACTTCCCCAGTTGACAGTCACCACCACACTGTTCATGGCAAACCTCGCTATCCCATTTGTCCTAGTACAACCACTCACATGACACCCTCCACAAGTGGAACCCAGCTGATGCCAGTTTCCACCCCTTTAGTGTCAAATTGTATACCTTTGACAAGTGCTACATACAACACTCCTTATAACGCTCAAAATAGCACTAGCATGGTTCCCATCCACCAACAATATGGTCGATAGCCATTGTATAGTTCAAACCCCCAGATTCATGTATCTCAAGGCATTCCCAATATGCACATACCGGTAGAGAATGTAACAGTTCCCTCTCCATTCTCAGGCATGCATGGTTAGTCATTGATTGACATGAGCATTCCTTATGTCAATCAAGGACATATGATTAGTTCTGTGGTGGGCAAGAATGCTCAAGAAGGTCCCAACCAATCCATGGGGGCACCCTACTCACAAATTCAAATGAGTCAAGGGGGCACTGCTTATCCTAGGGGTAATTCTATTCCCCAACATCAGATTCCCCATGGAAATCCACACTAAAATTCCATACCCCAAGGCAACTACTATACCACGCAGCCTATGTATAATATTGGGACTCAAACGATGGGAGGACTGAAAGGTTCGTCAAGTCATATGTCATCACCTTGGTCCGAGTCGGGGGCACCACACACTTTGCCTTTCTTGGCAGCATTGGATATCCCTGACTACAAACTTAAAAATGACCCCATTTATCATAACTTACTTTGGGCATCGATCTCGCATAAAATACCAACATACATCCCCAAGTTCGAAGGGAAACAAGGGGAGGATCTTGGCACCCTGTAGAAATTTTGAATAATATAACACTTATTCACAAAGATTATCCTGATTATGCACTATTTGTGGAATCATGCATAATACATAACCTCCTCTACGTTGATCATCAATTTTGCAGAATTAAGGAAACAATCGCATGCACTCATTGAAACATCAATCACACATATCAACACAGTATGTACTAGGGAAAGCATACAGTTGAAAACCCCTCAACTATTTGTATATTATATTGATTGAGAACATGTAATAATACATAGTACAATACTCCTCACAAGTACTCAGTACTATCTCCACCTATTACACACAAACTAGCTCAGATCTGAATCAATCACAGGTTCAAATCTCCTCCGCTGCTTTCCTGCCTGCACTGCGCAATCCCTTTTGAGAATAGATGAGAATGGCTGATCCAAACTCGTATTTCCCTTGTGTTGCACTACGCAATCCTCATTGACAATCTCAATCCACTGATTGTGCAAATCTCATGCACAACTATAGTCACAATTGATAGCTGTCTTGCCCTTTCACTCAC
>APFE030831092.1:32107-52371 GCA_000404065.3 Pinus taeda
TCAACTCCACCAAAGTCAATCACTTGAGTTCTAACTGAAGTCCATCATGCAATAGCTCAACTAACCCATAGGAAAAGCGTATTTCCTTCTGGCAGTTGCATGTGCCACATACGTAGCTCGAACTGAAGTGTTGCAAGAGGATAAGATAATGTTTATAGTCCAAATATTATTAAGAGCTAATAATATTCAATTGTTCTATTTTTTTTGACTGGCAGTCTAAAAGTAGACTCCGCCCATATGTCTAAAAATAGAGGTCCATCTATTTTTACCAACATGACCAACCATCCATAAATAGCATCCTGCAACTCATAAACCATGATCCATATGTCTAAAAATAGACTTTGCGCCAAAAATAGCCTGAGGGCCCACTTAGTGAAGGCGACTTCTTTTCACTAAGCTCCATCATCTTGTTGCATTTTCAACACCTTATTCGAATATTCCTCTATTAATCACACTAGCTCGGAGTACAAGCAGCCAAGTCATGAAGATCAAAAGGCAGTCGAGCAAGTGATAGTCAAATAGTTAGTTCATCTCAAGTTTTGGAGCCGAGCATCCCTAGATTTAAGGAAGTCATTGGAAACTTCAGTTGTATAAATAAAGAGGCCTAGAGCCCCATTAGGATTCGAATTTTTGTTGTAAAAACACTAGTTATTTTTGAGCTCCAGAATTGTGGAAGACATTGCTATGTAATTTTCTATTTTGATCATCAGAATGAGCTTCTTATTGATCCAGTACTGAGTTAACTCAAAGGGCTGAAGCTCTTGGGTTAGGTCCCAACCCTAGCAACAAAGGCTCCTCTTCTTGTATCTATATGCTTAGATTAATTTCATAGATTCATGGTTAAATTGTCCTTAGAAGTATTTCATTGCAAGTAGTGTAGATTTGATTAGTTTGTTTGTTAGTTTTCTTCCATTTGTGCTTTACTTTAGCAGTAGGTTAGAAGGGATAAAAGGAGCATCAAAAATCTATCAGTAGGTGTCTTTTCCTCACCTCTTCCTTCAGGGATCATGATTTTAGGAAAGGACCCCTATGCAGCCCCAAAAAAGACAGAATTTTACTTTCTCATAGAATTTAGAGTTTATTGTACTTGAACCAACATTTGATCAGTTTACAAGTGTAGGATTTAATTATCATTTCCTCCATCTTCAGCCTTATAGTAGATCTCATTAATGATTTCATCTTATTCTGCAATTTTCCTCGTGCATGAAGTAGACAACTAGCTCATTAAACTCTGTTTTTCTAGCTTATTGAAATTATTATTGTTTACATGATTTTTGGGCAAATATCAATGTTTGATGCAGTGCAGGTGTTTTAGAAGCAAAGAGAGATCTCATAGTCAGCAACCTCCATCTAAATTCATCCATCCATGATAATTCCTTGCCTTCACTAAGACCCTCACCAATTTCATCATTTTTCAAGGGAACTTCTCCAAGCATGTTGAGCAAATCCAACCATCTCCCAACCTTGGTTTTGAGTTGTGAGTGATCCTAGGCATTTTCTCACTCCATTCCATCCACCAACCACCTTCCCTAAGCCTTCCATCACCTTTAGCACCCATCGTTTTTCTCTTGGTTGTATCATGTAGAAATATAGGGAATCCTGTAGGTTTTTAGGACATCCTGTAGGTTTTCCTATAGTGGCTTGTTTTGACGCTGAATTGAGGGAAAACCTCTAGAAAGCCACATAAGGTCACCTAAGGGTCTCCCAAACCTTCCAACCATACACCAGCATCCTTAAACCACCTCCCACATCAAAAAAAGAGATTGTCTTTCACATTTCTCCATAAAAATGGAAAAAGACAAAAAGAAAAAAAAAACAGATTTGTTGTAGCCATTTACATGCATAGTAGTAGAAAGTTGAGGCTTTGAATTTACATGCTTAAGATAGTTGAATTTCATCCATGTTAATCTAGAATTCTTTCTAAGACATAGTCTCTTAGCAGTTAGGTAGGAAATGGTGTGTTTTAGCATTGGATTTCAGTCTTTTTCCTTACTACAGTAGACAAGATTTCCCTTACAGTAGATTTCTCTTTCCCTCATTAGTAATCAAGCTTCTTCTAAATCCATAGAAGTCTGGCTTGAAAGACCCTAGTGGTCTCTCTCCAGCTGAACAATGAAAAAGGCAGAACCATCACTTTTACTTGCATATACAGCACTGTCACCTCCAAGTTTGTACGAACCCTTGTTGATAAAGTAAAGTTGGTAGCCCCAAGAGTTGCATCATTCTTGCTGCAATATTGGTGCTCATCACAAGAAGAGTATCACAGTAGATGCCACTGCTAAGCTCTTATTCGAGCGATTGCGGGTACACTTTTGGCTCCCACAATCCATTATCTTTGATTAAGATAGAATATTCCTAAATGCATTATGGTTGATGCTAAATACCAAACTCACTATGTCCACGTCTCTCCATCCCCAAGTTGATGGCCAAATAGAAGTCATCAACAGGATGATCGTACACATTTAGCACATGTACAACTCGTAGCATCCACACATATGGGATGAAAGCCTCCCCTATGTCCAACACAGCTACAATAGAGCTCTCCACAGCTCAACGGGCCACAACCCCTTTCAAGTAGGGTTGGAATTTCAGCCATTATGTCCCATTGATGTGGCCATACCATTTGCAGCTACTCAGGCAGATTCGGCTCATGTCCAATGCGAAGTCGACAGGGCTAACAATTTCATTGAGTGCATTCAACACATCTGCTAGCAGGTCCATGATATATTGGATAGAGCCAATCCTAAGTACAAGCAATGCCATTATCAGCATCAGGTGCCACACAAGCTCCAGGTGGGCGACAAAGTTTGGCTACATTTGCAAAAGGAGCGCCTCAATGGACCCAACCGAAAGCTTCGCCTTCTCCGATATGGACCATACACCATCACCAAGTTTGTAGGGGACAATGCCTTCGAGCTAAGCATTCCATTGTTCCTTTGTCTGCACTTAGTGTTCAATGTAGACCCCCTTTGGCCATACTTTCCAACATTGTTGGACACATCCGACGTTGGAGAACAACTCACACCAACAGAGTTAAACCCATACTACATGGAACAAGCCACAACTAATCGAAACATGCACACATATATCAAGAACACTTTCCAGCAGAAGATCCAATTAGAGTGGGTTGTCAAAGCTGGCCAACTCTTTCGCCAAGGCAAGTGGCTCACTAGGGACCAAGTTCAGTAGAAGTTTCCTTATCTCATGGAAGCACTTAACGCAATGGGGACCATTTCTTCCTAAGGGAGGATGAATGATCCAGCTAGATATTGTTGCCACCCGCCTCTTCCACTTGGATCTCCAATGTTGTCTCCTTCATTTTTTCAGTTTCGGGCCTTCCTTCTACTAACCATGGCAATGACTATGTTTTCATGGTCGTCGACAGACTCTCTAAGATGGACATTATGGTGGCCTTCAAGAAGCATATCACAGAAGAGGCAACGCTAAGCTCTTCTTTGAGTGAGTGTGGGTACACTTTTGGATCCCATAGTCCATTGTCCCTAGTCGAGACAATAGATTCCTAAGTGAATTCTGGTCAAGTCTCTGTTCGATGTTGGATACCAAACTCACTAAGTCCACGGCTCTCCATCCCTAACTAATGGGCAAACATAAGTCATCAACAGGATGATCGTGAACATTATACGCATGTACAACTTGAAGCATCCATTCACATGGGATGAAAGCCTCCCCTATCTCCAGCATAGCTACAACATAGCTCTCCATAGCCCAACAAGCCACAACCCCTTTCAGGTAGGGCTAGGATTTCAGCCATTATGTCCCATTGATGTGGCTATACATTAGGGGAATTTTTAGGTCTAAAATAGACCTCCTAAGAAAAATGTACAACCAAAATAAACTTTATAAGGACCAATAGGATTCAAGACGATGATGTCAACCATGGGGGATGATTCACCATTTTTAGAGTAAAAAAGTAAAAAGATTAAAAAATAATAAAACTACTTTTTCAACTCGTATTTTCAATGTATCTAACTAAGGCTTTATTCAAATTTCAAGCAAGAGTACTCATTGGATGAAAATTTTAATTCCTAATCCAAGGAGTACCAATGTTGCATACTTTTGATAAACCTTGCTACACGAAGAATTAGAAATACATGAAAAAATGTGATTGCAATCACGTTTTTCATGTAATTCTCATTTTTCGTTTAGTAGGGTACATCTAAAGTATCCATCAAGGGTACTCATTGGATGGGGAATTAAATTTTTCATTCAACGAGTAATCCTTCTCGAAATTTGAGTAAAACCTCAGGGAGATAACTTCAAAATATGAGTTGAAAAAATAGTTTTTCCTTTTTTCCCTCTAAAATTTGATGATGTAATCTAATCTTATTTTATTATTTCCACTATTATTTTATCATTTCCTTAGGAGGCCCAATTTAGACCTCAAAATTCCCCTAATGTCATTTGCAACTACTCAAGCAGATTAGGCTCATGTCCAGTCCAAAGCTGACAGGGCTAACAGTTTCATTGAGCGCATTCAACACATCTGCCAGCAAGTCCACGATATATTGGACAGAGCCAATGCTAAGTACAAGTAGTGCCATGATCAACATTTGGTGTTGCACAAGCTCTAAGTGGGCGACAAAGTTTGGCTACATTTGTAGAAGGAGCGCCTCGCTAGACCCCACCGCAAGTTTTACCCGCTCTGATATGGGTCATACACCATCACCAAGGCTGTAGGGGACAATTCCTTCAAGCTTAACATTCCATTGTTCCTTGGTATGCACCTAGTGTTCAATGTAGACTGCCTTCGACCATACTTTCCACCATTGTGGGACACATCCAACGTTGCAGAACAACTCACACCAATAGAGCTAAACCCAGATTGCATGGAATAGACCAAAACTGATGGGATCATGGACACACATATCAAGAACACTCGCCAATAGAAGATCCAACTATATCATGTTATCAAAGATGGCTAAGTACTTGACCAAGGCAAGTGTCTCACCAGGGACCAAGTTCAGCAGAATTTTCCCCATCTCATGGAGGCACTCAATGCAATGGGGACCATTGCTTCCTAAGTGGGAAGGAATGATCCAGGTGGATATTGGTGGCCACTCGCCTATTCCACTTGGACACCCAATATTGTCTCTTTCATTTTTTCGGTTTCCTTAATTGTATCTCAATTTACTGTTTTTGGTATTTTTTCAGGTCCCAAACTTCCAGAGTAGTTTTGAGGCCCTAAATGATGTTTTTAGATAAACCGGAGAGACCGAAAAAATCCCAAACCACAATGTGGTTTTTTCAGCCTCCTATTCAAGATCTTCGAAACAAGGTATTATGATAGCCAAATGGAGATTGTATGCCAAAGTTACGACCACGGGAAGTTGATGTACCAATTTACCCAAATTGGGCCCACAATTTTGGCGCTTCATCTCCTAGGGTTAGGTTTTTGGATGTTTAGGGTTTTCCATTATTTCTCAATAATAAATATTCCTTTGAGCCTAAATGTAAGATAGTTCAAAGGCATATAGCCACCACATCTCTTCTCAAATATAAGCTACCATCGCCTGAGCTAGTTTATTTCCAATCTATTTGTAAGCATATTTTAGTGTTATGATATTAATGAAATGAAATGTTATTTCTGCTACATTTCTGTATTTATGGTTATATGTGTAATTTGTTGCATTCTTGTTTAAGTTCGGATCAGTGGTATCATAACAACCTACTCTTTCTTTGTTTTTCTTTGCATGTCCCCAATGAGGTCGGGGTATAAGGAGTTAGGGCTCGATTTGGTTGAAACTTTCCAAGACCAACCTTGCAAACCCTGATGACCTCCCATGGTGGAAAAAAAGAAAGGCAAGGGGGTAGGAGATCCTTTCAAAATATTTCTCGAGGAATCCCTTGAGCAATAGAGGAATGTGATGATGGATAACTTTGCCCAGATCCTTCGATAGCTACCCACAACCGACGCATCTTCATCCAGTAGCCACTCTGGAGGCACCAATCCCTTTAAGGTAACTTTGATATTCCTGTATTTGAGGGCTAGATAGATGCAGACACTATAGATAAATGGTTGAATCTATTGGAAGGATATTTTTCAATTCATGACTTTTCCAATCGGGAAAATATTACTTTTTCACTTCTCAAAGCCACCCCACATGTAAGGACTGGAATCCTCATTTTTTTTCAGCCGCACCCACTTAATGGCATCTTTCCAAGATGCCATCAAGGAAAAATATCACCCTGTCGGGGGATATGAATATAAATACTTAAAGTAGACCACGCTACGACAGGGAAGGGGCCAAGATGTGTCAGAGTTCACAAATGTTTTCCATACCCTCTGTACGAAGTTCGGTATCAAGGATTCTTTGCGGCATTTCATACTCAAGTACTGCGGTTGTCTACAAAACTACATCCAGGATGAGATGGATTTTCTGGACATCTCCTCACTCGACACAACATACCGATATATTGTCAAGATTGAGTATAAGTTTAAACAGAAGAAGCGATTCTTTGGATATTTGATTCTAAAGCAAGGAAAAGGTGCCCCCAAACCATAAAGCAAAGGCTAAAGCTAAGGTGGGGTGACCTAGGACAACCAGCTGAACTGCAAGCAAAGAACAGCGCCACGAAGACAAACAAGGACACAGGAAAATGGTGTGAGTTCCATAAGAGCTCCACTCACAACACAAGTGAGTGTCGGGACAAGCAGTCACTGAAGGCCAAGCTGAAGGTTTTTGAATCAGACTCATGTTCCAACAATGAGTTAGAACCTGACAACGGGAATGAAAAAGCAAAACATATCATTGATGTGGATCCCAGTGCCACCATAGCCACCACCAAGATCCAGAAGAATGAGCCTCAAGATCTAGATGAGGGTGAATGCCTCTTCCACTCACAGATGTGGGTGAAAGGCTATCTGTTGCATTTCATTGTCAACAACAAGAGTCAAAATAACCTCATTTTAGCAGAGTTCATGAAGCAGTTCGGCCTACCAATGACAACACATCTGCAGTCATACACCATCAGGTGGCTTTACTAAGGACGAGATCTCCATGTCAGCCAGTAGTGTCACCTTCCCTACAGCATCAAACCCTTCACGGATGAGGTAATTTGTGATGTTTCTCCTCTTTAATTTTTTGATGTATTATTAGGACAACCATAGTTGTGGAAGCGGCATGTTGTATATGGGTCTAGACCTCGCTCTGTGATTATTACTTTGGGTAATAATTTGCACAGGATACCAGTGTTGGCATTATGTTTCAAGTGTTTTCCTTGATGGCAACTCACTCAGAGGTTGGTACAGGTGCTCAGAGGTTGGTACAGGTGATGGCAACTTAATGAGAGGACAGATCTTAGTACAGCAGGACAAGAAAGAGATATACGCAGGTTCATCAAGGAGAATCAGCGTGTACACGCAGGTTGGATTCAGTAAAAGCGCGTACATGTGAAAAGTACCATTAGTCCGTGGCAGTTAGTCCTTGGAAGTTGTGCCTATGGTTTTGGACCATGGTGTCTCGACGGACGTTTTGATCCCTAGTTTCGAGGTTGATGGTATTGTGTTGCTATGGTTTTGGCCCGTGGTATTGTGAAGGGCCTAAGGCTATATAAGGAGAAGATCAGTAGGCAAAGTGTGTGCATTGGGTGTCTGACGAAGTGAGAGGATCTGGTATTGTTGGTTATCTGTTCGGGACGTTTGGCAAGGGTCGGATCTGACAGCGAAGGCATAAGAATCTATTTCTAGATTTGCACGCGGGTTGCCTTTGGTGAAAGCGCGTATACACGCAGTTTTGTTACGGTGAAGTAGCGTATGCATAATAAGATTTGATATTTCAGGTTGTTGTTGATTCTGGTGGTTGTTGCAGAGTTCTGGGCTCTGGTTTTGTTTCTGTGTACTTGATGATAGGGTTGCAGTGATCCAGTATTGGGTTGTTTAATGAATTATGATGCAAGTATAAGTTGGTAATTGTATTGCAGTAATGTTTGTTTTGTACTCTTGGATCCAGTCTGAAAATTGATGAAACGTGGTCCCTGAAGATTGTAGGGTCAGCACCTACGTACTAGTAAATGGATCAGCTAGTACAAGAGCTGAGGGGGTTGTAGCTCCCTTCCAGAAGTAGTTGAAAACGAGAGAGGGTTGTAGCCCTCTGCAGGTTGTAGCCTGCATACTGGTAAAGGACTGCACCAGTATATTGTAAAAGAAGTTTCTCATTAAAGAAGAAAGAAACGAATTGCAGCAGGTGGTTTTCACCCACATTGGGTTTCCACCTTATATCATGGTGTTCATGTGTGTGGCTCTTGTGTGATGTCCTGTTCTGTTATACTGAACCTGTTTACCATTAATATGCTTAATAATGTTCTGATGCATTTACTGAAGATTAAGCAAACTGAATTATAAGATCTCTGGGTATATGCTAGTTGCTTTAGACACAGTTGCGTGTATACGCTGGTTCACTTAATTGAAGTAGCGTATATGAATCTGAGTATGAAATTGAAAAGTTTTATCTGATCTGATAATACTGATTCACCCCCCCTCTCAGTATTATTTCCAACAAGTGAGACTTGCTCTACCCAGAAATTGCACAAAAGTCATTCCCAGGCTTGTAAACTGTTAAATGTGCTCCCAGATTAACCAACTCCCTCCAAGACTAAGCAATATTGATTGACATGCATGGGTTATTTTTCCCAAAAAAGAAAAAAAAAAAGAAAAAAAGAGAAAAAATCGCTAGATTTTAGGGATCCATTTTTAGTAGCTGGAGGTTACATGCAAAAGTAGCTTTAGAAACCTCCTACCAAGTGTGGCTTTTTCCAATATTTCTGGTATCCACATCATAAGCCTTGATCTTATCAAAATTATTTATTAGATGTTTGCTGAACTTATTCCCCACATCAATCTTGGAGGTCTAACATCCCACATAGCATCTAGGATCATTTGGCACATTCATCTCAACTTTCTCTAGGTAAGTCCCTTTTTCATGTCTTTTGCTGCTTTTCTGTCGCTTTTTGTATTTTGGTTTCTGTGAGGGTTATTTGCTTGGTTTCAATGAATGCTTGCTGTCATTTTAATGCATGCTAGCTTGTAGAAGCATTGTTCGAGTTTTTTCATTCCATCTCATTGTTGTCGCATTCATGAAATTGTATATGCACTAATGATCACCGTTGCAGCGACTCACTTCACACACTTTCTTGTTTCTTCGTTTTCTGAATCTTGCGCTAAATATTTGCATGCATGAACATTCCCTCTAGTTTGCACTCATCTTCGCCATGCATTCAACCTTTTCATGTATTCATTCACCCGTTGGCGGGTCTAGGCTGCCTTGACGCAAACATTGCCTTGCTTGACTCACAATGCACATTTATGAGAGTGAATGCACATTTATGAGAGTGAAGGATCTCCCTTCCTCCCAAAAATTACGCAAAGCTAGCCCATAACTAGTGTGTAGGATTTCTCTATGTAATTCTAAGAAGCAGTGCCTTTGTGGCCCTAGAAATTACATAAATGAAATTTGTTGGTTGTAGTCATTGGTGACTGAAACTGCACATTATGCAGTTTCAGTCCTCAGTAGGCCAAGGTGGAATGTGTATTGTGCAGTTTTAGCAGTCAGTCAGCCCACTGACAGTCTGGACTATGCCTTACGCAGTTTTGGTAATCAGTTTCCCATCCTCCCAGTGAAAATTGCGGAATATTTCCAGTCAGTCACCCAGGTGTGTTGCATTTTAGTCCTCAAGTTGCATTTGATTTTAAACTAACAGATTTCTTGCCATGAGTGTTGTTATATATCCAAGTATCATAGGTTTTTGTTTGTCTCTCAGCAGTACATGTACAATGGCATCCAAGATAGCAAGGTCAACTAACAACGTCGAGAGGGCAACTAGAGATGCAGTTGAGCAAGGTTCTATGAGATTGCCTATCTATCAAGATACTAAGCTGTTCACAGACAAGGATATCAAGAAGAAATGGTAGGACATCAATGACATCCTCTGAGGCACATTTGAGGAAAATCTGGAAGACTACATGGTGTATGTCAACATACACAAGTCTGGATTGTACTGGATTACATGTAGGTATCCCGCGTTCCCACACGCATACATGATCCACTGGATTGTCTAACATGCTGACCTAAAGACAATTGTGTTGACCAGTGTTAGTGGAACACAAGTTTCTACCTTCAGGGCGAAGAACTTTCAGGAGATATATCACTTTCGACAATCAGTGATCACGATGGATACACCCTTATCCATACCCAACAGTTGTGCAAACTCAAGAGACATCTTAAAGAGCTCGGTGAAAGAGCGATCCAAGTTAAGGACAACACCTAGCCAAGTTTACAAGATAAAATTACTACGGAAGGCATATCAACTATTAGTCATATTCACATGTCGCTTAAAAGGCCTAGAGAGCAGAGAACCCTTCTTGCACAATTGGGTGATTGTGTTGGATGAACTAGTGAGCATAGGAATACCTTTCAAATGGTCCAACATTTTGGCTCTCAGGTTGAAGGAATAGTTAATAGAATCTTAGAATTTGCCCAAGGGTCAGCAAGTGAAGCTATTCACCTTTGCTTACATACTTGATGTCGTCTATGCCCGTCAGTAGTTCCCAAGCTTAGGTTGGGCGTGGACACCTTCAGAAACCTCTATACACACTTATTATATTTTTTTCTCTTAATGCAGATTCCATGGAGTTATCATAGTGCTTTGAGACAAGTTCATCACTCTCGTGTACAAGATCATATTTGAGCAGGATCCACCTTGCATGTCATAGGCAGCAATGGAGGCATTGATTAACATAGTAGATTGGTATGCCTCACCCCTTGGCACCTTCATATGGATTTACAATGCAGAACTTATGCAATTTATTACTATTAGTTTAATAATACTAATTTATATAGTTGATATATTGTACCAAGTACCAAAATGCATATGAAGTGAGGGGGCGCACAATGTATCAACATTTTCTACCTTTGCTCCACACACCCGTTCTCCTACAAAACACATCTTCCTGGCACACATTAAAAATAAACTTAAGTGAATATTCGATAATTATTGTTTAATTCACAAATGTAAGAAGTTAGAATGGGTGTGTGGAATAAACTTTCCCACTGGAAATTTATGTGGTACACCACAACATTGCAGATGACGGTTTCAATTACACTACAAATTAAAGTTTCTATTCCTTGCTCTACACACCCATTATCCTGTACAACACCAATTGTTCACATACATTAAGAAAACATTCATTTAATATTTCATAATAATAATAAGAATTTAATCCACATATGTGAAATCACAAATGCACATAGTATTGAGAAATATTCAGTAGAGAACAAAAGTTACGCATTTCGCTATTTGAAATACATAATCGATCAGTTAAAGTTCATATAGATACTATAAAATGAATTATTTGTATCATTGTAAATAAACTATCTCCTCCCTTTAATAATAATTTCAAATGTTTGGTGACTCGTTTCTCTAGAAACCACCACCTGCTACTATTTTGCATTTGAAATCTTTATATCGAGGACAAAGTGACCATCCAGATTTTTTATCGCCACAATTTTTGTCCATTGATTAATAGAAAACACCATTTTAGGTAAATATTAGTACTTAGAGCATTCAATTCACTGACTACATTTGTTTTCGTGTCCTCATTCATTGTATCGATGTGTACATAAAACAAGAGAGCCACACAATGTATCAATGCTTCCTAGCCTTATTCTGTGCATCTGCTCTCGCGCACAACATTACTTGTTCACACATATTAGAAAGAAACTTAATATAATATTTCATTGTAATAATTATTATTTGAAATCACAAATGCACATAGTATTTGGAAACCTTAAATACATAGATTCATTATTTCTAGTTTACAAACCAGTATTTCTTAGACTGAAATTAACCATTCCCATAACGATTGCCTGTTAGATTAGGAATTAAATTTTTTGTTCCTAGTCGAATTAATTTTGTGTTTACAAAATAAAAGAAATCAGCATCTTCGTTGTCTAACACATACCCCATCCTTCGCACATCCTTCATTCCTCACATATACACAGCTCTCTGCAATTGTTCTCCTACACAAGTAAATCTGTAAAAGTTTTAAATGAAAAGGAACTTTAAATGAAATAAAAGGACATAAATTCACTAGAAATTCCTCTCTCGTTGTCAATGTGAGAAAACTAATTGAAGAAGCTGCTCATCTCTATGCCCAATGATGCCAAATCTCACACAATTTTTTTACTGTTGGTTTAATAATAATAATCTACCAAAGTCCCTCACAACATGCCACTAATAGTATGACTCAAAAGCTACACCATAAAAATATGTAATTAAAAATTAATGACAGTGGATTCTTCATAGTGCAATACAATTAATTGTGCAGTGTGTGGGAGTGAGAAGCTCTACACTCCCACAAAATGAACTCACTCCACACATTAGTTGCATCATTTTAACATCCAAATTACTATAGGAAAATTAGAATTGGGAAACACCATTGGAATTGTTGAATGGTTCAAAATTTGATGTTGATAGAGGTCAATTATATAGCTATGACAATTATATAAATACATAAAATCTCACTAGCCAAGTATAAATTTAATGTAAACTTATTACATAAAAATTTCAAGTTCTTCAGTGTGAAATGCTCCTACACTAAAATATTATTATTAAATTCATTGGCCAATCACCACAAAGAGAATCCTAATTTCTAAGCATACCTATAGTGTGAACATATTACATTTGGGGACGCCTAGCCATCCATGTTTTAAAAAACAAATATCCCATAACATGTTTAGGCCGATAGGCCTTCCTATGCATCAACTTCTTCGTCAACACTTTTACCCTACTCCATTCGATCATGTGAGACACTTTAAACCGTTGAATTGAAGTGTGCTTTCTGCTGTCAATTTTACAGCAAGCATGCACTGAACTTTGAATTCTTTTTCCCAATATCGGTTGAGTTGCCTTCTTTTCACCTCCGAGTTTTGCTGTGCATTGAAACAATTCTAATATTGTTGTTCACACTCTCACCATTCTACACACATCCGACGAACCAACTGTTGTCGAATGGTCAACTGCATCATCCCTATTGAAATCACTGTACGAAGCCATGGCGAGATACTAACTAAACACTAAAAATGCTCTGAAAATTTTTGAGCAGGATTATGTATATTTATGGAAAAAAAAAAGATCTAATCCCTAGTAGGTACACCTAAGAAATGCTCCGGATGGGATTTCTTACATTGAAAAAACACTAGAAAAGCACTAGGCCACCGAGTGGACAAAACTATGCAATGATAATCTTGTGTTTGAGGGAGAAAAAGAGCATGCATAGATAGGGCAGTAGAATGGCACCCATGAATCTTCTACAGTCGTATGGTCAACTGCATCATCCATGTGAAATCACTATAAGAAGCCATGGCTAGATACTAACTAAACACTGAAAATGCTTTGAAAAATTGCTTTTATTCTGAAATGCTCGAGCCAACTCAGAGGCTGCCTTGTAGTTATACAAACTATTGTTAATTTGATTAAAAGAAGGTGGGGAGAGTTGGGAACTGAAAAATATGGCAATGTGGACGGAGATTCCCAAGAGGCTGCGTGGTTCGTTCAATCATTGAAGTCGATGGTCTTCATGACCTTACTGATCCCACATAAACTTTGGGACACAGTGATTCAACAATTTAATCACTTATGGGCACTGATGGATCATAAACAATCTATTTGGTAATTTTCTGCTTCCTTAATTTGTTTGTTTTTGGTAATTCATTCTTGAGATATATGGGGCGATCTGAAAAAAAAAATGGTTTTTCTGTTTATAGAGCAGGTTAAACAGGGACATCTTGACTCTAGTACCTTATTAGTTCTCTTTCTCTCTTAGTCAGTCTAATGTAAAGTTGTATCAGGCAGTCCCATTGAAAGCTAAGATGGGTCTGGGTGGTGGAGTGCTCCATCAATGTGCTGTGTTGCAATTTCATCAAGGTGCTATGCTATTTTGTATTTTTTAATGTGTTTTGGAGGAGGATATAAAAAATAGGAAAGCAAGCCTTATTACTAATTTTGGTTTCTCGTGTTTGCAATCGATTTGCAAATTTTGGTCTCCAGTGTTTGAAATAGATTTGCAGTATTCCCACTCATGTACTACCCACCCATGTACTATTATATTTTATTTTTTGTAATGTGTGTTTTGTATATGTGTGGATGTTTACGTTATGTGTATGTGAATATGTGCTAACAGAGATTGTGAATCTATGATAACTGAGATTAAAAGAGAGAACTGAGAGCTTTGGCAAAAGAGAATATGGAGAATTGATGAGCCAACTTATCAACAAACTTTGTCTTCACAGTGAGTTGGTATTCATGTAATTGATAACTGAGATTGAAAGAGACCGTTGAGAGCTTTGGTAGAGGAGAATATGGAGAATTGATGGGCCAACTTATCAACGAACAATGCCTTCACAATGAGTTGGTATTCATGTCATTCATGTCATTCGTGTCTTCAATTATTTTTAACTCACTCACTATTTGAGTTGGTATTCATGATAGTTACATCTTCAATTAGTTTTTACTTCCTCGCCATTTTCTGTATTTTTTGATGGTTGAATTTTTACATACAGGAGCTAAAGCCACTGCAATGGAGTTTCCATCTCTTTTGTCACCACCAGTTTTGAAATTTTTGTCGGCAGTTTATTCTCTGTTACAAGGTTAGTATTCCCTATTAATGCCGAAGTTAGTATTCTCTTTCAATGCTTATAAGATGCTAATAAGTAAGTGTAAAGCCCTGTACAACTTTAGCCATTATCTTATAACATGAAAATTTGCATAGCTTTTAGGGTTTAAACCAAGCAAAACCTATGGATTACTTGATTGAACTTAATCTAAATTCAACCAATGCAGTTGAAGTAACTGAACATGGAGACCAAGATATTTTCAAAGTTATTTTCCTAGACTCTTACTGTGACGAACACATTGTTGCCTCTCACAGCAAAATGGAAGTCTAGATCGGTGATAGAGGTGTACTGATCTCCTCTGTTTCTTGTTGGAGTTTACGAATACCTGTCCAATATTGTATGAGAATAGAACATGTCCATTGTAGCACGACACTGTGATTCAATAATTTAATCAGTTATGGACACTGATGGCTCATAAACAATTTGTTTGGTAATTTTCTATTTCCTTAATTTGTTTGATTTTTGTAATTCATTATTGAGATATATGGGGTGACCTGAAAAAAAATGTTTTTTTTTTTGTTTATAGAGCAGGTTAAACGGGGATATCTTGACTCTGGTAGTTTATTAGTTCTCTTTGTCTCTTTATATCAAACATTTATGTAGGGTTTCAACCAATTAACATTTCATTGAGTATGTATTTACAAATCAATGATTTTGGGATCAAATCCCACAAAGCAATTCTATACCTGCTCTTCAAATTCCTTCAAGCTTTAGAAAGTAAAAGAAATGAATTATCAATATAATTTTACCATAATAAAAAACAATTAGAAAGCCTTTAGCTAGCTGAAATTGCTCATCCGTTAGGCTGGAACCAACATCTGTTCTAGAAGAATTCAACAATTCCAATTTAATAATCCTATCGGCCTCTCTTTGTACTTTTTGGGACAATTGCTAGTGTAATTAATGCATCACAATTTTGAAACTCGATGACACTTTGAGATTGAGATGCTATTTAATAATTAAATGAGAAACCATTTGATCGTTGAATATAATTAAAAAAATTATTTCTCTACTAAACAAAGCTAACAATATACAAACTGATTGAGACATCTTGGATCCAATGAAAAAAGTAAGATTGTTACCTTTTCAAAAGGAAGTTCATTGCGCGGATTGTGGAAGAACTGCGCACAATGAACTTCGTCTGAAATGGCAACGTGTATGCTGAGGACAACAATTTAACTCTTATAGATATCCACTAGATCCATTCTCATAGATTCCACCAGTAATAGTACAATTGAAAAAAACTCTTCTACCAATGTGAGCTTGCATGATGACAAGGTAACGGGAAAGGAAAAATAAGGAATTCAAGCAATCTATTCTAGTGTTGTATCTTGAGTTGATGTTATTGCAATAAAATCTCACAATACAGTTGCCCTATTATATCAAAATCCTCTAAGCTTGTAGCTTGTATTTATTCACCTCCCAAATATATTTTGATATTTTTCTGAAAAGCTTTTATTTGGTTTATATTTCTTAGAAATATTTTTTGCACAATGTATCAACGTTTCTTGTACATGTCCCACACACCCATTCTCCCCCACAACACCTCTTCCTCACATGTATTAAAAATATTATGAGTTAATATTTGATAATTAGTATTTAACTAGCAAATTTAGAAAGTTAGTATGAATGTGAAAAAGGAATTTGCTGACAAAAAAATTATTCGAAAGACTACAACATTGCAAATGAAAGTTTCTATTACACTACAAATTAATTTTTTCATTCATTTGTCTTCACACGTTCTCTAGCACAAAACTACTTGTTTAGATGCATAAAAATTAATTTAATTCGATATTGGATAATAATAATAAGTATTTAATCCATAGATGTAAAATCACAAATGCACATAATATTTCGAAACTTTCAATACAAACATTCATTATTTCTAGTTTATAGAATTCTCTTTCTATTCTCAAGTTGACCATCCTTATCACAAGCGTTTGTTGCTTTACAAGTTAAATTTTACGTTCCCAAGTTAAATTAATTTCATGTCTACGGAATAGAGTTCCCTCTACACCCTTTTTCTGCCACACATACACCATCCTCAAGAAATCCCACATTCCACACAGATTCATATTGATATCTCTATGCAATTGTTCTCTTGCATAGTTAAATTTGCAAATGTTTTAAAGAAAAAATAGCTCAAATGAAATAATCAGAGATCAATGCACTAGAAACACTTATTTTATTAATAGTATTAGATATCAAATTGAAAAAACACCCAACCATTTTCTTGATGATTACAGAACTTACGTAACTCCATTACTATTCTTTTAATAATATTAATGTACCAAGGTGAAAAATATGTAAGGCGGTCACCCAATATATTAATGTTTCATATCCTTGCTCCGCACAGTCGTTTTCCTACACAACACCTCTTCCTTAGATGTATTGAAAGAAAATCTTGATTTAATATTCGATAATTAATATTTAATTCAAAAATTTAAGAAGTGAGAATGGGTGTACAAAATAAACTTGTCAATGTTAAAAATATACAAAAGACCACAACATTTCATATCAAGTTTTTGTTTCTCACTTCACATTCTCATTATTCCATGCAAAACTACTTTCTCACATGCATTTAAAATAGAAATATTCAACACTTTCTAAAATAATTGGTTAAAATTGCAAAATCTCATCAAAATAATATAGATTCAATGCACTTTGACATGTTTTATACAAAAAAATAAGAGATCTATTTTAATCTATCTATATTAATATTAAATATATATTATATTAAGAGTATTAATATTTTTTTATATATTAAATATTAATTATGATCTAATTTAATAATATTATATTATATTAACAATATTTTTATTTATATTAATATTAATACTAATATAAAAAGAGGAAAGAAGAGACATAGAAAGGAGAAAGGGAGGGCAAGAAAGATGGAGTTGGAGGAGGAGAGGGGGAGGTAATAATAAAAAAGAGGGGTGGAGAGGGAGAGGAGTAACAAGGGAGAGATGTAGAGAGAGTGAGGGAGAAAGGAGAGTAGGAGGGAAGAGAGAAAGAAGAAGAGAGTATGGGAGAAAGAAGAGTCGGAGGAGAGAGAGAGACAAGGAGAGGGGGAAGAAAGAGAGAAGGGGAAGATTGATGGATAGAGAAAATGATAGACAAGGAGAAACAATATGTATGTTTTGGGTGTCACATAGAGGGACAAAGAAGAAGAGAGAAAGGAAGATAGAGATATAGATGGATGGGGGAGAAAGGGAAGAAGAAAGAGATAGAGAGAGAGGGAGAGATAGATAGATATTAATTTTTATAGTATTAATATAAATATAAAGAGAGGAATGAAAATCGGAAGGGAGAGAGAGATCGAGATGAAGAGGTAGAGAACGAGAGGAAAGAAGAAAGATAGAGAGAGAAAGGAAGAGACACAACCTACAGCAAATCTGTTGTAATATCCTCTGTCTTCTCTCACAGTCTCACCTCGCTGTTTCTCACTCACACACAGAATACACATCTATCTCACAGCCTCAAATACAAATGCCCTCATACAAAGAGAGGGGTTGCCTTCTAGGGCAAAAAACCCTAAACTAAACATAAGTTGTACCGTCAGATCATCCGCCTAATGAACGACCCAGATTGACTAGAAATTACTATACTTTTACAAGGCAATTTTACAGCTATTTTTAGCTTCGGGGGCACTACCCCGGAAACCCCCCACCAGGGGGGGCTCCCAAAGGTCGCAGCCGCCCCCCTCGACCCCCCTGCAGCGAATATTTTACGGGCGGCGTTGCTGCCCCCATTTTGAACTGGGGTCCAATGTGGCGGTACTTTTGAATATAGAAGATAATCAGGTTCCACACCCAACATGATGAACCAGCGTATATGTATTTTCTCTTCATTCTTGTAGTCGTGTTCATCAATTCCTTGCTGCTGACCTTCTGCAGTTTGATTTGTCATCTGTGTGGTTTTCCATCAAGGACAACACTTGTCTCATAATGCCAACAATCTCCCCCTTTGGACTTGATGGCAAAGCTAACTTGTCACACTTAGATCTATCATCTGATTCCTTTTAGTTGTCCTGCATCCCATGCATTCAGTCACATCTGATATTTCATCTATATATTCATGTAAGTATATGTAAGTGAGGTGACCTTCTATGAGAGGGTTGCCATCAAGTACAACACATGCATCATAATTCCAACAATCTCCCCCTTTGGACTTGATGGCAACAACACCAAATCACTCTCCCCCTTTGACATTAAGGGCAAAGGGCGTACCAAGATATTCTCTTTCCAAGATAAGCATTTTGCTGTTCATATTCCCCCTGAGTATCTGCTGAAGTCTCTGAATGAGCTCCCCCTTTGTATATGCCAATGTGTACCAATCTGTCCATACTCCCCCTGAGTATATGCAGAGTCTTTGTACTGCTGAAATGTGATGTTCATAAGCAAGATCTGCAAAAGAAATGTTCTACAAGAAGAACATGACTCTATACATCATACTGGACCTTCCTATCACAAAAAGACTTAATACAAACATCCATCACCCAAACAAATGGGGATCATCTACCCAACTAGGTGGGGATCAAGAGTTTACACATGATAAAGCAAGAACATTGCATCATCCATCCCAGGCATAGTGGGGAAACCAACATAGGCTGTTACATGACCTTGACATCATATAAGAGATAAAACATCCATCCCAGGCATAGTGGGGAAACCAACATAGGCCGTTACAGGACCTTGACATCATAAAAGAGATACTACAAAAGAGAAACTAGACCAAGACTTATGAGAGTCACCAACAACTGATAGCAGCAACATCTGTTAATCATTGTTCATATCAACAACCAAGATTTCCTTTTGTTCTCCCGCTGTCTTTGTTCCACCTGAAATCAACAACAGCTATGGACTAGAACCAAAAGCTTCTAAACTAATGCCAACAATGCATAATTAGAAGATACTCTGCTTCCCTTGAAGCTTTGCCGGATGGTCTCTGTCAGACCCACATCAAAATATCTTCAACCAGAGCCTGCTCCTTCTGATTTCCATCAATCCTCCATATACGCGACTTTCTCTACAAAAACCAGCGTATGTACGCGGATACTCTTTATTATATACGTGTATAACTATTTTTAGATCAGCAGTCTGCAAATGTCCTGTACCAAGGTATGTCTATATCATCATAAAATCATTCACATTGTATAGTCAACAAGATCATCCATGTATCATCTCTTGGGAAAATCTGCATCAATCAACATATGGGAGTACTAATTCATCAACATATAGATAAGAACTCATCATCATCATGTCCCCAACTACCAGCTTTAAGTATCCAGCACTGTCATCAACAGTCCTCATCCATAAGATCACCAAGTACTATGGGAATCCTGCATAATCTTCATGCATATGATAACAGCAGTATGAGAGACCCATCATCAAGCTTTGATGATCATCATGTAAGCATGCATCATCAATCACAAATATGATCTAAACATCAACAATGTAACCCCAAGAATCATATGAGATGGACAACTCATATCAAGATATATCATTTAGCCATATAAGTATCATCATCAAGGACTATTAACCATAATGCCAATAATGCTTTGTTAAAGGC
>APFE030831095.1:0-10274 GCA_000404065.3 Pinus taeda
TGATCTAAGCCACTTCAATTTCTTTCCTGTCTCAATGTCAACCAAAGCTTTACATTTCTTGAAAGTATCAAATACATCAGATTTATTCTTAATACTATAAATCCAAGTTTTTCTTGTTGCATCATCAATAAAAGTAACATAATAATGAGAGCCACCAAGAGATGATACCTGAGCAGGTCCCCATACATCTATATGCACAAGCTCTAATTTTTCATTATTATTTTCTTTCCAAACATTGAGAAATCTGACTCTCTTTTGTTTTCCATAAATGCAATTCTCACAGAAGTCCTAATCAACATTCTTGAAACCTGACAAAAAATTCCTTGAGTGAAGAATCTTCATCCCCTTTTCACTCATGTGTCCAAGCCTATGATGCCATAATGCTACATCTGCTACTTTGGAAGTTAAAACATTAACAGAGTTAGAAATACCTTTGCATAAGTACAATGTACCAACCTTTTCACCTTTTGCTATTATGAGGGCTCCTTTGGTGACCTTCGAAGCTTTATCTATGAAATTTGTCACACAACCTTCACCGCCTAACTGCCCTATTGAGATCAGATTTTTCTTTAGATCTGGAACATGCCTTACCTCCTTTAGTATCCATTGGTTTCCATTCTGTTGTTTTACAAGAACCTTACCCATTCCAACAATTTTACTCTGTTTGTCATCACCTAAACGAACTTGTCCAAAATCTCCTTGAACATAGTCATGAAAGTATTTCTTATCAGGTGTGGCATGTAATGAGGCCCCTGAATCTAGCACCCAGGAATTAGTAATATTTTCAAAAGAAAGAATCGAAGCATCTTGTAACACCTCCCCTGTCACATTTGCTTCATGATTGTTTTCTTATTGTGCATCTCCTTCTTTTCCCTTCTGAGATCTACAATCTTTCTTTAGGTGTCCTTTCTTTCCACATTTCTAGCACACTATCCCTGATCTGGACTTAGATCTGCCTTTCCTTGATTTACTGCGATATCCTGAGCTCTTTCCTTTTTCCATTTTTCTTCCCCTAGAATCTGCACTCAAAGCATTACTCGATGTCTCACTAGAGCTTTTCTGTCACATTTCCTTGCTAAGGATAGCACCGAAAACATCATCAAAATTTAAAGTACTAGATCTAGAAATAGAGTTACTAATGGCCATACTAAACCATTCCAATTTTGTGGCAATGAGCACAAGAATAATAGAGCTCTAACTTCATCATCAAAGTTTACCCCTATAGAACATAATTGACTTGTAACAGTATTAAAATCATTTAGATGGTCTGCAACAGATCCACCTTCTGACATCTTCATATTAAATAACCGTTTCATAATAAATACCTTGTTTTAGGCCGAGGGTTTTTCATATAGTTTCTCCAATGCCTTAATCAAACCCTCTGTCATTGTTTCCTTTGAAATGTTGAAGGCGACCGACACTACGAGGCACAACTGTATTGTTCCAAGTGCCTTTCTATCGAGAAGGTTCCATTCTTCATCTGTCATAACCATCGACATCTTTGTTTTTCTGCCCAATGGTAGGTATGGATCTTTCTGATACAGATAATCTTCCATCTCCATCTTCCACAGCGAGAATTTTTGGTCATTAAATTTCTCAAACTTAAACTTACCATATTCCGCCATTGCTCCCACTCAAACTAGGAACCATCTTTCGTGCGAGTTTATCGGTCCAATAGACCTTCAACTCTGATACCAGTTGTTAGAAAGTTATATATTACAGAGCAATGGAACACATAAAATATTGCAGAAATATAAACAGAGAAAACACATAAAACAAGAGAGACACAGATATACGTGGTTCACCCAGTTTGGGCTATGTCCACCCCGAATAGCCAGTCCTTGCTTTCTATTATCCAACAAAATGAAGAGACACAACCTAAAAAAGATTTGTTGTAATATCCTTTGTTTTCTGTCACAGTCTCACCTCTCTGGTTTTCGCTCACAAAATATACATCTATTACACAACCTCAAATACAATGCCCTCATACAAAGAGAGGGGTTTCCTTCTATGGCAAAAAAACCCTAAACTAAACATAAGTTCTACCGTCAAATCATCAGCCTAATGAATGGCACAGATTGACTAGAAATTACTATATTTTACAAGGCAATTTTACATCTATTTTTAGCTTCACGGGCACTTCCTCGCAGCCCCTGCCGGGGGACCGCTAGCACTCGGACCCTCCAGCCAGGGGGGATCGGCCTCCCTGGACCCTGCAGGGGGGACAAGTCCCCCTCACACCCCCCCCCCCCCCCCCCAATGGAGCAGTGTACAAACTTCTTAGGGTATACATTTGACTAAAACAAAGACCTCTGAACAATCATGCTTCACATCCAACAAATGAAAATAAAACATCAAAGCAGCTTTGTAGGTAAGGAAACAAAGATACAAAGCATAACACATTTGCATAAGGATGACCCAAATATCGATCAGTTTATCATCAAGCCACTCAGCCTCAACTCCCATCTCACACAACAAAAGGAGTTGCTATGCAAAAAAATCTCACAATGGAACTCTCACTGTGAAATAAGTGACAAGTTAACAAGCCAAGTTGTGGAAATGTGACTTGAATATGATGAAATTCTTAAAAAGGTTTTAGATTTCATAAATTCGCCAAATTCTGAGAATGGGAGAAGATTTGACATGCCCAAACTAGATGAATCACACAAGATCTTATTTGCAAGTTGGGGTTCTAGTCTCAAAGAGGCAGAACATGCAACAAAGGATGCAACAAAAATAGCAAACAACATCATTGAAAGTGTAAACGAAAATTTTCATAGTGCTAATGTTGTGGTAGAGACCACTCCTGGTCTCTTTGAAAATTCAAAAAACTTGAACTATAGTGGAAATAGGTAGCATAAGAAATAACATAAGAAATTATGCGAGTTATGAGGTTTAATTGGGAGACATACTCCTAGTATCCAGTAAAATTGCACAACCATTATATGACCCTGAAATGCCTAATTGCTTCTATCAAGAAAATGGTGCTAGCACTCAACAATTCCCTATTTACAAGATAGATGAAAGCCAAATTCATGCAACCTACACTCCTCAAGTGCATTCTATATATTTGTGATGTGAAATATCGAATGCACGATTAGTCATTATGCACATTTCTATTTTTCTTTTATTTTTCTTAAATTGAGTCACGTCATTTAAACTTCATCAACTTTTTTTGTAATAATCTATTTTTAGTTTCATAGGTTAGTATTTGAATCCCTCTCATGCATTTAGATAGGGGTCAAGAAATTTTATCAAAAACATTCTCTAGAACATGCACTTTTGTCCCTTTGAGGAAGTTCTCGTGAAATTAATGGAACAAGTTTTATCAGGAAGAATTTCAGTAACTATTTCAAACCAAAATTTTAGCTAAGGCTTAGCCTCCTCAACCTGAGAGGACTCTCTCACTAGGTTAAAGATTTCAATTAAGGATTAGATGGCCAACACTATGGAAAAAGCAAGTTAAAAGAATAAATGGTTGAACAAAATCAATAAACATCCATTGGGCTATGGAGTCAGAGTATATTTCTAGTACAAAACATATTAACTTACATGGAAGTTAGGTCTTAGAGAGTTTTAATCTATCAGCAAAACAAAGACATAAATATAAGGAACACAACCTATAAACACATGGAGGAAATTAGGGCATTGTTGACGAATTATAAGTAACGTGTTGTTCGGTCCCTATAATACTAGTGATTACCCCATTAATATTGTAGTTGCATTCCTTATTAATATTTTTGTGCCCCTATTATCCCCATATTGTTATTATTGTTCCCCAAAGAATCCCTCTATTTTTATTTTTGTGGTTTTATATTATTATTGTTAGGTTGGTTGGGTTATATTGTGACTCCTTAGACTCCTATATAGAAAGGAGGTTTTGTCATTTGAATCATCGAAGAATTGTTCATTTATGTAATGTAAAGGAGGTTGTCCCCTCAAAGAGGCTTAATTCTAAGGTGTTGATCTATTTTATCTTTTCTTAAGCGGGTTTCATAACATTTGGTATCAGAGCTTTGGATTCTAGGGTTTCACTGCTCCAAATAGGTCATCGTGGCATTTTTGCTATAACTTTTTTTCTGCGATGTTTCAAAAGATAATAAAAACCCATTTGAGAAGAAATCACATTGAATATCAGGTCCTAATTTCAAAGCTATTTGTGCTGTATTTGCAGAGATATGATCTGAGGAAGCTGGTCTTCTTGCAAACTCCTGTATTTCATTCGAAACAGGTGACTTTGGGAAAATTGTCCTAACTTTCTCTCTGAGCATCTGATTGAAATTTCATCAGAAGGTACAAAAAGAGGACAGACTTTAATTTCTTGTATATATTTTTCAGAGCCAAAGGTCGAAAGAGTGACTCGTGGCACATTACAAGTTCGCTCTACTGAACTAGTCTATAATCAGGTCACTGTGGGAGATTTTGCATAACTCTTCCTCAGAAAATACGATTTCGATCAGATTAGCGGCATTGGAAAGGGGACACAGAGGGCTAATACAGGTTGTAATTTTAGAAATAGATGATCTAAAAGTACAGAGATAGATCAGAGGCAATATCGATCTCCTACAAAGTGAAAAAAGGTGCGTAGGTTCTTTTAAATTTTTGCTTAAGATTGGTTTGAAAATTTATTTTGAAGGAATTTAAAGGGCATAGTAGAGAATTATTATCAGTAACAGATGACCTAAGGAAAGAAAATGCAAACACCTAGTAAGGAACCTAAAATCTTGAGCATGACTCATGAAGAAGTGGAAGAAATGCTACATGATATATCAAAATTACAAGAATAAGTGCAACAAATGTCACTCTCACAAAAGCTAACAGAAGCCAAGATAAATGGCGTGGAATCTAAGATAAAGGGCATGGAAGCTAAGATGGACGATTGGAAGATAGATTTGAAGATAGATTTGAAGAGAGACATGCCAGATTTGAAGACTGATTTGAAGATAGACATGGCAAATTTGAAGACAGATTTGACAAATTTTCTACAAGAAATACTTACTAATGGTGAAAAGGTTGTAAACGAAACTCATGATACGAACAAAAGAAATGTTAATCATGATTTCATAAACTCTAATGTGGGATCGAAGACCCACCATATTCCAAAAATTGATATGAGGAAGTTTGATGGCAAGGATCCCGCAACATGGATATTACAGATGGAGCAATTTTTCGATCTCAATAATGTGCAAAACACACAAAAGGTACGTATTGCAACTTTATATTTGGAACCAAATCAGTTTGTATGGTATCAATGGCTTTGCTCTCGTAAACAAGTTATCACTTGGGCAATTTTTACGGAAGAATTGGCAACACATTATGAGGATACAAAAAGAAACACCTTTTTTTAGCCAATTGATAAGTATCAAACAAAAGGGTTCAATAATGGAGCGCATTGAGGAGTTCCAAAAATTGAACATAAGGGTAAAAGATATTCCAGAGGAGCATAGGATTGATGTGTTCATAGGGTCTTTAAAGGATAATATCCAACATGATGTTCGCCTTTGGGAACCTGAATCATTAGAGAAGGCATTCAGGTTAGCAAGAAAAATGGAAAGCAAAATTATGGCAACCAGGAAGCATACCACTCACAACTATAAATATGGAAGTGTTGTTGCCCCTGTTCTTCCACAACCTATAAGGTAAACACCACGACAATTGGAAGAAAAAAGAGCAAAATGGCTTTGTTATAGTTGTGATAGAAAATATGCTAAAGGTGATAAGTGTGCTGAGAAGAAATTATTCTACATAGATTGCGAAGAGGAAGAAGAAAAGGAGCAAGAAAGGTCAAAAGAAGAGGATATGCTCCAGGAACAAATCCTAGATAAAGAAGAAATGAATCCAACCATATCTTGTAATGCATTGGCAGGAATTATTACTCCTCAAACCATCAAGATAGAAGAACAAATCAAGAAGAGAAAGCTAATAGTGTTGATTGATTCAGGAAGTACCCACAATTTTATTGATTGTAAGGTAGAAAAAGAATTGAATTTCTTCTTATATCCAACATCAGAGTGTCAAGTGATGGTCGCAAATGGAGGAACAATAAATTGCTCTGGAAAGTGCCATAATATCAAGATATTGATGGGAGAATATGTATTGAATAGCCCAATGATTTCTATTCCAATGGTAGTTGTTGATGTTGTACTAGGAGTCTAATGGCTACAATCGTTAGGTACAATAGCTTTTAATTCAAGAACTTTTCATGAAATTTTTTGTGGAAGGAAAGGAAGTTGAATTAATGGATATTGCAGGGAAACTAGGAAAGATAATTATCTCTAACGGTATGACAAAGCTTCTAAAAAAGGAACAAAGGGGTGTAATTGGACGATTATGTTCACTAGATGTTCCCACATTGGAATCATGTATTTCTCCAGATCTCCAAAAGGTATTGAAAAATCATTCCAAGGTATTTGAGACTCCCAAAGGTATCCAACCTATTCATGATCATGATCATGCTATTCATCTGATTCCAGGAACTATTCCTCCAAACATCAGGCCGTACAGATATGCCTATGCCCAAAAGAGTGAAATTGAACGTATGGTTGTAGAAATGCTAGAGGCTGGTATGATTCAACCGAGTCAAAGTTCTTTCTCTGGTCCAGTAGTATTAGTGCACAAGAAGGATGGATCATGGTGCATGTGTCCGAATTATAGGGAGCTCAACAAGCTCACTATTAAAGATAAGTTTTCCATTCATGTCATTGATGAATTACTGGATGAATTGCATCAATCAATTTACTTCACTAAGTTGGATCTTCATTCAGGATATCATCAAATCAGAATGAAGACTAAAGACGTTCCGAAAACAGCATTTAGAATTCATGTGGGTCATTATGAATTTTTGGTCATGCCTTTTGGCCTTAGCAATGTACCTTCAACATTTCAAGGTTTGATGAATTCCATTTTCAAAGCATTCCTTAGAAAATTTGTGTCAGTATTTTTTGATGATATACTAATCTACAACAAGTCTTGGAAGGATCTTGTTAAACATGTTAACAAGTTGCTACAATTATTGGAGGAGCAACAATTCTATGCAAAAAGATCCAAATGTTTCTTTGGAGTACAAGAGGTGGAATATCTGGGTCATATTGTATCTCATGAAGGAGTTAAGGTAAACCCTAGCAAAATTAAAGCCATTAAGGAATCAAAAATCCCCACATCCATAAAGCATCTACAAGGATTTCTCGAGTTGATAGGGTATTATCGCAAGTTTGTTAAGAATTATGAGGGAGTAGCAGGACCTCTAACAACATTATTAAAGAAAGATGCATTTTCATGGACTCTAGAAGCAACAAAGGCCTTCAAACATCTTAAAGAGGTAATGTGCTGAGCACGGGTCTTAGCTACACCAGACATCACAAAAACATTTATTGTGGAATGTGTTGCTTCAGGAAATGGAATTGGTGCTGTTTTAATGCAATATGAAAGACCCATTGCTTTTGAAAGCCATCCCATCAAGGGAAACTTTTTACTGAAAGCTATTTATGAGAAGGAAATGTTGGCAATACTCCATGCACATAAGAAATGGCGACCCTACCTAATGGGAAGACACTTCAAGTTAAAAACGGATCATGATAGCCTTAAATACTTTTTAGAACAAAGATTATCCTCTGAAGAGCAACAAAAGTGGGTCAGAAAGATGTTGGGTTATGAATTTGAAATCATCTACAAAAAGGGAAGCAAAATGTGGTGGCAGATGCACTCTCAAGAAAGGATGACGATGTGGAAGCATTGTTGTGCACCATTTCTATTATCCAACCAGATTGGATAAAGGAAGCAAGGGAGGAATGGAAGAATGAAAAAGAAGTGTGGGCACTTATTCAAAAGTTACAACAAGACTTCAATACATATGATACATTTAGCTGGCAAAATGATTCGTTATGGTACAAAGATCGCTTATACCTCTGTAAGAATTCCCATCTAAAACAAAAGATTCTTATGGAATTGTACACTTCTCCCTTAGGAGGGCACTCGGGATTTTTAAAAAATTACCACAGGGTTAAGAAGGAATTTTTTTGGGATGGCCTTAAATCAGATATTCAAAAGCTTGTGGTGGAATGTTTGGTTTGCCAACAAAATAAAGTTGAAACAATTAAGACCCGAGGTCTATTACAACCTTTATTCATTCCAAGCCAACATTGGGAGGAGGTTTCAATGGATTTTATCATAGGTTTGCCCAAGATCGAGGGAAAGAGTGTCATCATGGTGGTAGTTGACAGACTTACCAAATATGTACACTTTTGTACATTATCACATCCATTTAAAGCCAGTACAGTATCTACTGCATTTATGGGAACAATTCAAAAGCTACATGGAAACCCAAAGATTATTGTAAGTGACAGAGATCCCATTTTCACTGGAAATTTTTGGACAGAATTATTTTCTTGTCTTGGTACTCAGTTAGCTCATAGCTCATCTTATCATCTCAATCTGATGGGCAAACTGAGATAGTAAACATATGTTTGGAAGGATATCTTCGTTGCTTTGTATCTGATAAACAGACACAATGGGTTAAATGGTTGCCTCTGGCTGAATGGTGGTATAACACTTTCTTCCATACAGCAACAAAAATGACCCCATTTATGGCACTTTATGGGTATCAGCCACCATCCATCACATCATATTTAAGAGAAAATTCTAAGGTTCAAGCAGTGGAACATCACATCGAACATCAACACAAAGTCCTCCAACTCTTAAAGGATAACCTCGTGTTGGCACATAATAGAATGAAACAACACGCGGATCAACATCGCAGTGAAAGAAGTTTTGATGTGTGATTGGGTATTCCTAAGGCTACAACCATATAAGAAAATGTCCCTCAAGCAAGCTAAGAAGGATAATAAATTATCACCAAAATATTATGGTTCGTACAAGGTGTTGCAAAAGATTGGTTCTATGGTATACAAATTAGAGCTTCCTATAGCTTCTCGATTGCACCCAGTTTTCCATGTTTCATGTTTAAAGAAGGTTATAGGTGATAAGCTCCCAGTTCAAACAGTATTGCCAGAACTTGATGAGGAAGGAAAAATTATATTGGAACCAGAAGCAGTCACAGAAACAAGAACTCAACAACTACGAAATCAATCAATTTCAGAGTATCTTATGAAGTGAAAGAACTTATCTACAAAAGATTCCACATGGGAGGATGAGAATTTTATATAGAAGCACCCATAACTACTCAAGTGTTGAGGACAACACTTTTTTGAAGGAGAGGGGCATGTTGGGTCCCTATAATACTAGTGATTACCCCATTAAATATTGTAGTTTGTACCCCTTCATTAATATTGTTGTGCCCATTGGTCCCCATATTGTTATTAACTAGCCCCGTAGAATCCCTTTATTGTTATTTTTGTGGATTTATATTATTATTGTTAGGTCGGCTGGGTTATATTGTGACTCCTTAGACTCCTATATAGAAAGGAGGTTTTTTCATTTGAATCATCGAAGAATTGTTCATTTATGTAATGTAAAGGAGGTTTCCCCCTCGAAGAGGCTGAATTCTAAGGCGTTGATCTATCTTTTCTACCTTTTGTTGAGCTGCTTGTGCATTGACATGGTGTTGAGTATGACATGGGGAGCACTTCTTTCATCCAGTACATTATTGGCATTGTACTTGAGTGTTGGTATGGCCCTTTTACATTGATGTCAAAGTTGGAGAGATTTTAGATTGTTGAGTCAACCTCACATGTTGTATTGAGGTTGATATCAATACCAAAGGAAACGTTTGTTGGAACTAATGTCAACAAGCTCATGGTGCTACTATTCATATGAATTTGTGATGAGTGTTTAATGATAGATGATTGGTTGATGGTCTTGTTATTTGGCATTCATGTTAGCATACCTATGATTAGACCTAGTGGATGTGTTTTGGAGATGGATTCCACATGTGCGATTGGTTTGAGATTGACATGCTTTGTTGGTTGGAGAGGCTCCTACAGCATGTTGAAGCCCCGAAAATCAGGTCTACAACAAGGGGGATAACCAATTGGTTTAGACCTTGAAGGCAACTCCTTTTCCATTTAGGATAGTGGCTCTGATTGGGGGTAATGGGACAAGTTTCACAATTTTTTGTGATGATTCTAAGGGATGATGTTTTCCTTCCTAAACGTTTCTAAAGAGAATGCTTTTAATCTAAATCTAATCTAACACATGCAATTTTATTCTAATGAATGGAAACATTTAATTCTAAAATATATCCCGGGATTAACTCTTCACTTATTCAATCTAAAATAGTTTCCAATAGCAGTCGGCGATAAAGATTATTCAATTGCTAC
>APFE030831113.1:0-11478 GCA_000404065.3 Pinus taeda
AATGAACAAGTAGGGCTATCGCCCCCCTTGTGAGCCCCCTGCACATGCTACTAGTCATGGAAATAATATAACACACCCCCAACATTTAAAACAATGAAAAAGGGAAGAAGAGTATGGCTAACGCATGTTGATATGAATAGATATGCAAATGAAAACTAATCAGCTCCTCATGCCAACAAACCAACACATCTTCATGCTAGCGCTGGTCAACACTATGCCTCTAAGTCAACACTATGCACTTCCTTTTGTTGTTAGGCTTAACATACCCCTCCTGAACATGTAATGGGGCTACAAAAAATATTTCTATGTTGTACATGTTATTTGTTGATGTTAATTCCTCCTTGTCACATACAAGAGGTTTCTCCTCACAAGCCAATACTTCAACCAACTTTGGCCCAATGATATACTATGATTTACAAGGTTTTATAAGCATAATACATGTCTACAGGAATTATATAACATGGTTGTATAATGCCTCCAAATATCAAACATGTGGTTGAAACTTGACTCCTCTCTCATGCATGATCATCACTCACAAGACTCCACCAATGACCCATAAGAAAGACATCATAGTACATGGCTATAACAGCACGAAAATCCCATACATGACTGAAACACATGGCACAATCCTACCAAAGATGGTTGCAACAACTCACAAAACTCATCATGATTCACTTCAACACATATGACACAACCCACAACTCTCTCTCTTAACTCTATAACCACTCTGCTAATAACTAAATGATGAAACAACATATTACAAGGCTTCATGTGAGAGTACATGACTAAAAGTGATGAAATACAATGTGATACATATGATTGTTACATTATGCTCAAAACTCTCTCCAATGCATGACCAAGACTCATAACTCTCTCCAAGGAATAGACCACTCAATCAATACACTAATACATGAGTGCTTATAAGGTTGATTTCGCACACATTATATCATACATGCAAATAAGATATGTCCACTACTATGCATTCGAAAAGACTCTTCAACCAAAAAATCAATGATAAATACACAAATTATACATGGTTTCTCAAATTCACATAAGAGGATCCTTTATTCATGCTTGAAACAATGATCTCCTTTTGTGCATGACTATACATGAAATTTTCAACCAATTGTCTTGAGAACCAAGAGCATATATATGGATGATAAATGTACTCTTTCAGTCATGGAAGCATATTAGTAGCTACTACAAATGAATGAGTGAAAACAATAGGAAATAAATAACAAGAGAAAACCATGCATGGCATCCTCTAAGCTCATTATACCTCTAATGAGTAGGTTGATCATGTGGACCTAAATGTGTATGTGGCTCATGAGCATACCATGTTGTTGTGACTCATCTCTACCAAATCATGCTACCATAATCTCCCCCTTAGGCTATGCACCTCTCATAAATTTTGCAATCTTTTATGAATATGCATGAGGTAACCATTGACTAAAGAGGGGGTTTACTCTCTACTTCATGGGATACTACTCCTTTCTCCACATAGTTGTAGGCTACTTAAATTCATTCTTATCTAATTTTCTTCTAGGTCCTCTCTGAATCTATTAGTGCTTTTGCAATATTTTCCTTAAAGAATTGGGAAACATATAGTCTCTCATCATATGGAAAAATTTGTGACATGTATAACACTCCACATGGCTGAGATATGAAGCAATAGGATCAAATATCCTACCACTCATGCTAGATCTATGGCTCGAATAAAATGCGCCTCTCCTCCATGGGCTAGATCTGTAGTCAATTCCTTTATGTCCAAACAGGTTGTAAGAGTAACGATAACCATTAAAAGCATAATTATACATGATGGCCAATATCCTTGGTTTCCCATACTGTTGCAATCTCTATTGACTGGATTTGTACATTGTAGTCCTACACTTTTCTGTAACATGTACAAACTTGTGGCAGTTGTAAAATTCTACCTTTTCCATTGAAGGAATAAATGGGCTTTGAATCCACTGAAATTTGATATATCTACCATGATCATCTCTTGGAGAAAAGGATATTAGAGTGGTAAATTCCATTTAACATCTCATATTTACTATTGTTGGTTTTGTTGTTTGTTTCTTTGGTTACTTCCACTTTTGCAGCTACTAGTGTTTGCTACAAGCCTCTTGGTATCCTCGTTATTGTTATTTCCTACATGCAAGTTGGACTCTCCCTTTTTTAAACCAAGACCAAATCTATTCAATGGAGATATTTAGTTTTCTAGAAAAATTTCCAAGGCTATGGTGCTCTTCTTCATATTCAGTTTCTTTTTCAATGTAATAAATTTCGCTTCAAGATTTCTAGTTTGGCCCTCTTCTTCTTTCATTTGACTCGCCATAACATCCTCAATTATTTTTCCTTTTTGAATTTGTATCTTTAGATAAATAAACTCTTCTCTCAACTCATTTTCCTTTTCATCAAAAATCTACATCAACTTATCATGCTCCCTACATGCAGTTGTTAGTCTACTAACTTCAAGAGATAGATTTTCAATAACATCTAAGGACAACTCATATTATGCTTGAAGTACCATCGGTTTATCACAATCATCATCACCATCTATCTCAGCATGGCTATCATTAAATCTTACTAAATCATAACTCAAAATTAATTCATCTGTGTTTATAGCTTCATATCTGCTACATGGCAGCACACTCTGTTATGTTGGTGCTTCATTTACTGGCCGAGATTCTTTCTTTTGAGAATCCTTCTTATTTTTCTTCTTCCTACTCTTCTTGACTTCTCCATTGTTATTTCTATCACCTCCAAATATGATGACCAATCTATCCCACATATCTTTAGTATATTTTAGATCTGTTGACTTCTTAGGATCTGTATTGTGGAGATTTTCATAAATTATACATCTTACTTGAGCATCCTATTGTAGTCCTACAACAACAAGTGGATTCTCACCACATCGTTCACATGTCCATCTCCAATTTTTAGATCCGTGAGATAATAATTGAGATTTAATTTTATCATCGCATACCTTGAAATTTGCATTAGTCAAGATAAAAACTACTAGAGGATTCACTATGAAAAAAAAACAAAAATAAAACAAATCAAAAAAATCAAAAAACAAAAAACAAAAAATCAAAAAATCAAAAAACAAAAAAAAGGATCAAATTTTCACCAAATATGTCCAGATCTACTCCCTAACGATTAAGCTGCAACCAAGAGCCCCACTTTGATATCACTTGTTAGAAACCTTGAACAATACTAAGGGGGGGGGGGGCGAAGTTGAATCAATATTCTACCTTATGATCTATGTTCACCAATTTTTTCCTTTTCTCTACACATCTACTGAATCATGCATAACCAGTAGCACAATAGCATAACATAAGCATATAAAACATATGAGAAGCTAAAGAAAACATATAACCATGAGAATAAATACATCAATCAATAACATGCACATCATCACACATAAGAGACACCAAATGTAAGGTGTAAACCACAAGGGATAAAACCGCCATTGAATTTTCTGTTATGTTATTCTTCTATTATCATAAAATATCCTTTTACATAGTCAATAGACACCACCAGTGTGCAAGACATAACATTTCAATCAAGCAGACTTCCACTTCGTAGGCCACAACCTGTATGAACTTTATAGTCCAACACTTGCAGGAAGCAACCACTTCCTTGACTTTGGTGGCCACCACCTGTTGGAAGCAACCATTCCCAACAAGACTCACCTAGCCACGACCGAATGGAAGCCACCACTCCCAAGTTCTTAGTCCACTACCTGAGGGGTGCCACTACACCTTGAATATGAAAGCCGCCACTTGCTTGGCAAGTCACCAATCACCACACTGAAGGCCCCAACCTTCAATCTCCTTTGTGGACCATGTTTCAGAATATTTCACATTAGATCCTCTATATTTGCATATAAACACTTGGTAGCCATATTTTTTCCATTTTCATACTTGACTCACAACATCAATATGATCATCAAAATCAACATAATATGTAGCTACAACTGAATACAAACTCTACAACACAATTCTCTCCTACACAATCAATCTCTATAAATTCATCTCAATCCATACATTAGCCCAACATCATCAATCTTCTCTACAAACTCAAACCCTATAGCAGCACACAATGACAATATGTTCTACATACTCATCCATCAATAACACAAACCAACAACCATACAAAAACATCAATGATATAGTCATAAAATCTCCAATATATCATGTGCAATGTAATCACATTAGCAATATGATGAAGTCTCTAATGCATTAGCTACGACAATGTATCTCCTCTCCATATCAGTAGCAACTAGGAGCCACAATATGAAACACAAATATGTTAAACATATATATCTAGTGTAGCTCCATAATCCTATGAAATATGTTCCAAAACTAAGCTCTTATCTACTCTCTAACTCTAAACTCTTGTAATTTACACTCTCTCTCAATTCAACCCCTTCTACTTCATATTCTGGAATTTTATAATTGATGGAAGGTGTAATCAATACATAACACTAAACCTCATCATATTGACTTGATCTTCTTCTATAATCATGGTTAAATGAATTCAAACCTCTCCACCAAAAACCATGAGAAAAAACATTGGTAAGTACCTCTAGAAATCACTAGGATGCACACATAATCTAGAAAATTGACTCTAAAAGAGGTAACACAGGTAGTCTATTTGGGAAGTGTACTATTGACATTTTTCATGCACTGAGAACTTGTGTTACCCTCGGGTATAATTTTGGTTGTCAATTGGAAACCTGAGTTACCTTGTGCCCAGCCTAAAACCTCACCCAAACTTGCTCCATCTCCTATGGAACTTGATCATCTTCTCCTACAATCATCTCCAAAGTCTATAGATCCTCTGAAAACTCATGTCAAACCTCTGAATCATCATGTCAAGGGATCTAAATTTATTCAATTGATCATCATGTGAAGGCCTCCAACCCAATTGAAATCAATGCCAACATAAAGAACTCCTGAGTTGAATTCTTGGAAAAGGACTATGTAAACTAACAAGATCATGAGGGCCACCACATCAATGCCATACCACGAGACTCTATAAACTAATAAGATCATGATGACCACTATTACTAGGTTGACATCAAGGAAATAACATGAGAATTTGTGCACCAATATGATCATTAGGGTCACCACTACTAGGTTGACATCAATGCCAACACCATGAGACAACATTCCCAACTAATATATTTGAACTCTATATGAAGATCCATCCCATCTAAAATATACCATCCCTGACCAATATCCTATTAACGAGGAAGCATATACAAAAGTCACCTTTGTGCCCTTATGTTTGGCATATAAAATAAATTTAACAAGCTGCAGTTTCTTAGCACATGAAGTGATTCTTGAATCTTTAATACTAAATTGTCAACCTGCTCATGTTCCCCTTCTTTCTAATTAAATATACTCATCCTACGATTGAAAATATTTGACTTGTTAATTAATTATTTTTCTCAAAAAATGAGAGCATACACTAATTGTCGATCCTAACAATTGTGGTGTATGTGATCTAATTCAATATATTAACCATATAGGGATGGCCATATATCACTTGAATTTAGGAGACCAACATTCACATAGTTTTCAAATAAAATTTTTGAATCTAAACTTGGTCAAAACTTAAAATGAAATGGATGAAATTAAAGAGAAGAGTACAAGGAATCATTTTCTCCCTATTTATTGATTTTTTAACTCATTTAACCTATAGTTTACTTTTTATATTTGTCATTTTTTATAATTAATAGTAAACCTAGTCTTAACTACCTTTTCGCCCAAATTCTAGGTACATTCATCTTATAACCAAATATCTTTGACTAAAATGTAATCCAGTGGCAAGTAAATTTTTTGTAAACTAGCATATATGTTAGAATATATGAACTAAAAAATATATTTTTGGCTTTTAATAAATCCCTATCCATAGGATAAAACCTACGAACTTGTGATGAAAACCTCTTTACTCATCATTTTTATATCACAACACAATACTACAGCCTATCCTTACCATGGGAATATTAGTAAGCTCCTCACTAGCCACTTGATGCCCATGCTACTCACAATTAGGATGAAGAGTCCTATTCAGTTCATCATGACATTTCATTGAAGTCGCATACTTCTCCATTATTATTCTGACCTATACCTTAGAGACTCACACTTCTGTTGAGTTGTGTTTTTGCATTGCATTTTTCTCGCTTGTGCCTTTGACCTTTATGCCATCCCTAGATTTCTCTATTATAAGGAAATTAATTCCACATTATCTAAGAGTACAATCCTTGGACATTTTTTCCTTTAGAACTTGACACCTTTATCCCTATAGGGAATATCCCCTTAGTATCCTTATCTTGCATGCTTTTCCCTTCATTAAGCATAGGAATGCTCCAAGTGTTGGAACTAGTTTTCTTACCTATGACATATTCCCTCCACTATATTATTGCATTATCAAGCTTATAATATACAAAAAAAATCCAATAAAAGCATAGGGGATGAGAAACCAGCTTCTTCCTCATATGTTTGGTAGCGAAGTTAGTTGTTTCACCCTCGAAAAAAGCATAAAATGAGTAAAGTTCACATAATTGGTTGGTTAGAATGACCTGTAGGAAGCTAAACATTGTTTTTGAGTTTTATTTATTCCTCTAGTTGGTTATTCTTCCAATCATATGGAGAGTATATCGATGCTTGTCATTTCGTCAACTTATGCATTTTTCATTCTTGAATCATTACTTCCATGTCATAAAATGTGTCATGCTTATGTTCAAGGGAACTAAACTCAATGTAAACTATTCTATTGTGTCTCTTGCCTCATTTATCCAATGACTCCTAATTTTTGAGTTTTTTATTCAATACCAATAGTACCTTTCTCATATACTTACGTTGGTAAGGAAGGTCCCCATTGACTTCCTATTGATAATTTTACTCTTCTTGACTCTGATGCTTTTCTCTAAGAGTAGACCTAGCGCAAAAACCTGTCCCTATTTCTATCATTGATATGTGACTTTTTTCCCAACATTTATTTTCATCATTGGTCTTCAACTAGTGGTTTCCCTTATGTTTTTCTTCAACTTATGTAATCACATATCGGGATTCATGTACTAGCTTGGTTTCCATTTGACCCCATTGGTGGATTCCTCACCTCTATCAGAATATTTCTTTCTTGGTTGTTACTTAGAGGGTTTGTTCCATGTTTTATTCCTCTTGGTGCATCTAAGGGGCATGCTCAGTGGTCTTTTGTCACTCTTTTCCATCCAATACCATCCACGTCCTTGGCCTATGGATTACATTCTCATTAGTTGATTGGGGATGTCTAAATTCCCTCTTTCCATTATATCTTTTCTAATCAACTTTACATCATTCATTTCTTGAATTAATTATTGAATCCTATATAGTACCTTGGGGATTTTGGTCATCAATATGATATTCCCTTATTATTAACAATAGGAAGAATCTAGAATACCCTAATCAATAGACTCTTTCAAATGTTCAACTTCAACACCTATATTCACACTTGTTAGATTGTACTAGGTACCTTGACTCTCATTATTATCATTAGTGAATACTCTCAATTTTGTTAAATATATATAGCTATATCAATGATTAATAATCAAATGATCTCATGTGTGATTGACTTCATCCCATTTATTCCTATTGTGTTGAAATGTACCTTTGGCGGTCAATTTTCAAGACCTTGAGTTGTGTCAGCCTCATTAGTTACTTTCCAATCTCTTGAGTTCCTATCAGTGATATGCTCCAAATATGTTGCTTCCTCTCAGATCAGTGGCATATTATATATTGCAACCTATGTTGATACGACAATACCACTCTGCCATAGATGATTTTGGTACTTCTTTGGGCGATGAATTGTTAGCCTGTATATGATTCAAATTTCCTCCAATATTATATATGTTGATACATAGCTCCATGTGTATTTTTTATAGAAATTATTGTCATTTTCTATTTATACACACATGCATCTGTAGTGTACTTGGATTAGCGACAATGGTTTCACTTCTCTAGGCATGGGCATGGCCACCTAAAAGGATGAGTTATCTTATTTTTTTGTTTCACAAGTATCCTTCAGATTGATAATCGGTGAACTCATCTTATTCCCTCTTGAAGTATCCCTCCATATTTTTTATAATGCATTTCATCCATCGTGTCACTCTTTTAACCTCATGTATTAGGAGGCACCTGTTATGGAATAATTTGTCACTATGTATCTTGCGATGCTCTATGTGATATGTATGGAATTTCCATCACTCTTAACAAACTTGATGTCCCTTAGAAATCATTTTAAATATCATTATTTTCTTTCCATGTGCATGTACTTCTAACATACTACATATGTACACAACACACATAAGATACATATTAGGTACCCTGCAAGTTGTTTCCATTACACCTTGTGTATGCCATTCAAAAAATGAAAAAATATATGATTGCTGGTTTTTGGCCAGAGTTTGTGGGTTAGACGGGAGACCACACTCTGTATACCACCCCTCAACTTCCTAACCAAATTTATGTGGTATAAAATAATTCTTGTGCAATCCTAACCTAAGAGCATTTGATAAAATCATTACTCTATCAAAATTTTGTGAGATATGAGTCTGTCATCCTTGATTTTAAGAACTCTCCTACTCAGAAACATCTATTTTACTTTTTCCATAACTTGGTGGAATTATCCCCTATATTAGAGACAATTATTGTGGGATTTGGTTTCCAGTGGATTGGGATAGAGAAATATGGAAGATGCTTGGTGCCTATGATTTAAGATCAAGTTGTATTCAAAATTATTGTTCATTCATCTATATAAGAAGCCCTATTCCCATTAAAATTTTAATATCTTTATGCATTATATTTCATTTATGCATTGAATTTGGATATGTACAAGGATATATATCTATCTACTATACTTTCTATTTATGGCATCCCTTTTTCTAATCCCTCTTGTAAATATTGCTACCAATCATATTTCATGTCAATAATATGGAAATTTAGTACATTGATTGGATAAGGGAAGTGGACATATATTCAAAGGACAAGGGAGGAGGATTTCCTTGTTAACCCAAGCCTTTGAATTTATTTCACCACATATTTCCTTCATGGATTCATGGCACTACTAGTGAAACATTGAATTGAGGGAATGAGCTCCTTGAATAAAAGAAGAACATGTAGTCTTGGTTCTTCTAGAGACATGGGTGTGGTCAACACACATGGAAACATGCGAGAGGATAAACTTGATGGGAGACAAGGGAAATAGATAGATACATTTAGGCATGATGGATGGAAAATTGAACATACTAGGAGAGAGAGGAACAAGAGATAGCTTTTGGTAAAGAAGAATGTAGAGCATGACATGTGCAATCAATGTAGATCTACAAGGGAAATATAACTAGTTATAGTTTGTTCTTTGTGTGGAGTGGAAACATTCCCTGCAATTTTTGAGGTACGTACCTGCACCTATGAGTTGGTTTGCCAAATAGAGTTCAATGGAGTTGTCATACTTAGCTGCTAGTTGAGGTTGATAAACTAGTTAAGTCCTTGCTCAAAGAGTTGATAAATACCCGGGTAGTGGCTAGCCCTGGGACTAATAAAACACTAGGATACTAGTTGTGTTGATAAACTACTCGACAGGCTGAGACACCTAGAGACTACTTGAAATGGCTAATAAACCACTAAGTGGCTAGCCTTAGGGTTGCTAATCCACTTAGGTACTTACTCAATAACATGATAAATACCATAGTAGTGGACTTTTTATTCCTACAATATTAATCCAGCTAATAAACCTCCATATTAATACATATATACCTTCTCTTGGAACTAAGTCAAAACTCTTTGCACCTTAGATGAACCTGTGTGTTTGACTTTTCTATCAAATAGAGAGTCATTGAGCTGTTACATTTGGGGGTTGTTGAGAAATCACCTAAGAAATGGACTCTACTCCTTACCATCTATTGACTAGTTCTTAGTGAGAGAACTCCTAAGTAATTAACTCCTTAGACTCTAAATTCAGCTCAAGGTTGGTCAATTGTAAGAAATATTTCATTGTAGTTTTTTTATGATTGGGTAGAGATTTCAAGTTCCTCCCTTGGCTTCTAGCCACTACGTTATACATATATGGGTATCGACTTGTACTTTTTTACATTATGAATGTTGTATGTGATGTCTATGGTTTGTGACAATGAATGTATGTGAATTTATTATGTTAGAATGGTGTTATTCTTGGTTTCCTAATGAGATGTGTCTAGTTGTTCTTATGGTTTCATAGGGATTTACAAATACCTATGATTGTTGATAATCCCCTAAACGCATGGATACTTATCTAGTATGTATAATTAGTTGTTGGGTACAACTAACTATCACGATGTGTAACTTCAATTTTTTTTATTCCATGAATATTATAAATGCTTGTTACGTATGTCTGTATAGACTTATGGAAGTCTATGGATGATGTATTTATGGTACTCTATATCAATGAATTTGAGAATGCCTATTTTTAGACATGAATATAGTTTTATTTCCATGCTATGGCTACTTTTAATGCTTGACATGTTGTGAGGAAATGAGGGGCCTATATCTATTATATTAGTGGTGCATAGGGAAAATTTTAGGGGTAAAATTTCTCAAATGGGCTATTTCTTGGACATTTTCTCAACAAAAAACATTTTCCAATTTGGTTAAAAGATCACCTATTTTTTACATATATTTGATTAAATGGATGATATTCACCAAAAGTTTACCAATTTTAATAGTAAATTACATGTTCTTTATTGAATATTCACCTGCATTCTATATGTATGATTTTTCAAAGCAGAATAGTCGCCTACAATACTGTATATAGGAAAATATTTAAATCCTTGAAAAATACCCTCAGACCCATCACCAGTATAGAGAATTTCTTGTCACTAAGAATGCATTTGTAAGCCATAGCAGTCCTTAAGAATATAAATCTCATTGTTGTTGAACATTAGAATTTCACTTAGGATGATTGATCCCTGTTAAGGCTTGCAATCAATTTGGGTATATAGAGATTGAGAAGTGTATATCTATTACTAGACATATTTATTTCTTAGGGAATGGAGATGTGCCTTCACAAGACAAGAATATTATGTTATGGATAATTCCATGAATTAATAGGAGTGTGGAATGGAAAATATGTCATCACCTATTGTGAAAATTCATGTTGTTTCATGCCAAGGATGCTAATATACTTTGGGGAGATGTGGGTGCAGTTGATGAAGGGAACATGACAGGAAAATTCCCATCACTTGCTACCAAAATATTATGTCATGATAAAGAGGAAATATGGCACTATCACCCTTCATGAGTGCACTGACATTGTTGACAAAGGCTAGGATAGAATGTGCTTCTATTGTTCATTGATAAAATGTTATTGCATGGATGTCTAGGACCTATGTTTTAAGCTCAGGTGGTGGACATGCCAAGGTTGTTGATGTGGGATATTGTGAACATGACACAT
>APFE030831125.1:0-10551 GCA_000404065.3 Pinus taeda
TTATAACTTCTTCAAGAATGTCAAAAAATTCTTTATTACCTGTCATGTGTGATGATGCTCCGGAATCGACATACCAGATGTCATCTTCGTTTGATGCTGTTAGGGCACAGTCAACTGTGAACAGTCGAAATTCATGACTGAAGTCTTCTTCTTCTTCTTCTACAAAATATCCTCTGTGTTTTGGATTTTCCTGTCTCCTCCTTGCCTCATCGGCCTACTTCTTATGATAAAAATCTCTCTGTATATGACCCATTTTCCCACAATAAAAACATTTCTTTTCATAATGATTTGCAAGCATACCTTTTCTGAGAATGTGGATTCTTCTGTGACGTTCCTCCTCTTTGCTTTGATTGCTGCTGTGACTGCCTTCCTTTAGATAGTCTTCGTTTTGCCACCAGCGCAAGATCGTCACTTTGGGGGTTCAGATTCAGGTTTTGCCTTCGATCTTCCTCTTGCTGCAAGATCGCAGTGAGATCATCGAACGAGGGTGATTTCTCCCTTGCTGAGACTCCAGTGATGAAGGTTTGAAAATCATCACGCATCCCATTCATTGTAATTGCAACAAGGCCTTCATCAGCCACCGCCACTCCAATGGCCCCCAATCCGTCCTTAACATCCTTAATTCCCGCTACAAATGCAGTAGCAGACTCCCTTTCATCCATTCTCATCGAAAATAGCTTGCTTTTGAGAGCCAAAACTCTGTTTGTATTATGGGTCTCATAGAGATTTTTGATCTTCGTCCAGATCTCGGTGGATGATTTACAATCTCTGATGTGTGCAATGACATTGTCTTTCACAGACATCTTTAGCAGGACTTTGGCTTTGTTTTCTCTTTTTTCCCAGTCTTCCTTCTGTTGGGCTGCTGCCGGCTTCTGCTCGTCGCCTGTCACTATAGCCCAAGCATTCGCGCCTTCGAGCAGAGTCTGGATCTTGAACTTCAAGTTTGTGAAGTTCGATCCATTGAGTTTACCAGACTCGTTAAGGTAAGACTCCAACGTGTTACTCAGTTTGAATCTATTTAATAACAAAAAACAATACCTGTCAGATCGATCTGTCAACTCTGCCACTGATCTGCAGTGTCTGGCACTCCCGCTCCAATGAGCAACTTCGGCGTTTCCAACACAACTGAATCAACGATCTGATCACAGTTGATCTGATCCACCTCTCCCGGATTGATCTGCCACTTCGCCAATCCTGCTGTCCTTGCAGATCGCCACCACGAAGTCGAGGTTTCCTGCAGATCTCCTCAGGCGCTTTCCCGATCTGTCTCTCGTGGACTGATCTGCACCTCCGCTGATTTGCTCCGTTTGCAAACCGCCAAATGAAGTTCACGCTGTTGAGGGATCTCCTTGGCGCTACCCCAAGCGAAAAATCTGCGCTAATTAAAAATTGCTTAGAGTAGAAAATTTGGCGCGTTTTTCCCGGTAAAATCCGCACTAATCGGGCTTTCTGGCACAATAGCGCGATTTCTCCCTTAAAATCCGCGCTCTAGCGTGATTCCTCCCTGAATTTCCGCGCTCTAGCAGGATTTCTCCCTGAAATCCCGTGCTAATCGGTCTTCTGGCACGACTGTCAGCGCAAAATCCGCGCCAATCGGCCTTTTTTCTCAGAAAAAAAAAAAATTTCCGAGTTCGAGCCAGGTGTTCTGCTGTCCACCTGCTTAATCGAGCACAGAGCTCTCATGTACACACTCCGCCACGCAGGCACTTCAAGCCTTACAGGAAATTCCACCACACAGGCAAGCTAGCTTCTACAGGCACTTTAGCCTCACAGGTGACAAAGATCAGGCTCACTCAATCTGAGCTTTGATACCAAGATAAAAGATGCACTGAATTGAAAAGAAAGAGATGTAGCTCTCAGGTGTGGCCTGCACCTGGAGACTACACTCACAAAACTTGAGAGATGTCTCTCGTTCACTCTATTACACTTCAATCAAAAGATTACATCATTAAATAGAATACTAGGAAATAGAAAGTTGTACCCAAACCCCATAACTATAGGAACTAATCCTAAACTAGGGAGAAAGTTACAACAATGTAACTATTTTCTCCATTAATAATAAAATAATATTAATTATTCTCAACTGGAAGAAAGGTTTGTGAAACCCTCCATGGTGGACTCATAGCACCTCATCTCTACTTCCGCAACACCTACAACTAGAAAATTATTGAATATGTAATTTCAACGCATTGGTACCAACACCCAAAACCACCGCAGTAAAACCAAAAACCCGCCGTGAGCTTCTGGGACCGCTTTTGTGTGAAGGCAGTTTTCGTACACAAGAGACCCGAGAAAATATAGTGTTGACGCGTGGCTCTCCCCATACGTCACCATCTCTGACAATCTCGGGAGGTAAAGTTCGGTTAAAAAAGCTCACCCGATATTGTTTTGGACCGTTCGATTTCTTGAGGGCAGATCAATGGTTGACGGACAACATCAGACCTGCAGCAAATGAATTTTTGACATTACGTAATGTTTTTGGGTTGACCCCGAGTGAAACATAAAGGCAATTTAAATGGGTTCGTAGAGTTTTGGTAACAGCTTTTAATTTTAATGTTTTTATTTCCTACGGAGGTATGGAAAATTTATAATAGGTATGGGCAATGTCATATAGCTTTTAATTATATTGTTTTTAATTATTCACGAATGTAAGTGTTGTTTTACTGAACAAGTAAAACAAATTGTAATGTTTTTTTTGTGAATTGTATTTTGGGAATGAAACGCACAGCAGTGCGATGTGGTGAATATAGAAAAACATAGGGGGAGTATGTAATGAAAAAGATGAAAGCACGTATCAGTGAAAACCATGAAGTCTTTCACACAGCAGTGAAAGGGTAATGTAAGTTTTTGGTGAATGCATAATTTCTACATAGCAGTGTGTTGATCTTTTTTATTTCTACAACAATAAATGTAATTTTTTTTTTTATAGCAGTGAATGAAGATTTTACACAGCAGTGTAAAAATCATTTTGTAAAAGTGATAGAGTTTTACTGAATGTTTTTTTTGGGTGAATCCCTCTCAGCATAGAGGATGAATATGTATCAGTGATTTTTGTTTTCATGAATAGAAATCCTTTTACGGTGGTGCAATACTCTGTTCTCAGTAAATTTTTTTTAAAAGCTTCCCTGTGCAAAAAGATCCTGGAGTAAAGGAAACAGAGCATTGCCTCTGTGTGCTTGAATTGTTTGTTTTTGGGATTTTACCAGAAAATCCCCAACAGTGGTATCAGAGCAGGCTTAGGCTCTTTGAAAGTGACAAAGAAGTTGAAGGGAGGAGTCTTTTGTTGTAGCAGTAGATCTTCCCCAGCAGAGTGAAGGCTCGGTCAAGAAAATACTCAGGTATTTCACAAAGTTTTTTTTATGTGTTGCTGAAGAAGTAGTCAGTTGTTTTAAAATACACAGTCCAAAAATTGAGGCATAACTAAGGATGCAAGGAATGGCGAGCACAAGCACTGGTATGGGTATGTTTAACACCCAACTCCCATAGTTTAATGGGAAAAACTATGACTATTGGGCAATAACCATGACAACCCAGTTTGCCTCTCAAGATTTATGGGCAATAGTTGAAGATGGTTTTGAAGAACCAGCAGATGAAAATGAGTTTAATAGATTAACTCCAACAGAGAAGGATCTGCTGAAGAGCAATAGGAAGAAGGATTCAAAAGCCCGTGTGTTGTTGTATCTAGCAGTAGACCAGAGTGTGTTTCCAAGGTTAGCAGCAGCTAAGACATCCAATGAAGCATGGCAAAGCCTCAAGACAGCCTATCAAGGCATGGAGAAAGTGAAGACAGCAAAACTACAGTTGCTGAGGAGAGATTTTGAGAATCTGTGCATGAAGGAGTCAGACAACATTGACTCATTCTTCACACATGTAATTGGTCTGATCACACAGATGAGGACTCATGGAGAAACCATTGAAGAAAGTAGGATTGTGGAGGAAATATTGAGGGTCTTACCCTCAAAGTTTGATGTTATTGTCACCACCATAGAAGAGACAAAGGATCTCTCAAACTTTTCAGTTGATGAACTTCATGCATCATTGATAACTCATGAGCAGAGATTGAGTAGAAATGAAAACTCATCTCTATGGCAAGCCTTCAAGACCCAGATGTCCTTTGGAAGAGGAAGAGGTCAAGGCAAAGAAAACAAAAGAGGAAGAGGCAGAAGCCAGAATAGAGGTGGAAGGAACAGTCCAGCAAATGCTCAAGGAAGATGCAGCAATTCAGATCAGAACCAAGGCCAAGGTAGCAGCCAACAAAGAGGACAACATCATGCTCAAGGACAGAGGTATGAAAAATCCAATGTCCAATGTTATTATTGTAAAAAATATGGGCATTATTCCAATGAATGTAAGAAGAAACAGCATGATATGAATAATAGTTCTAGTGCAAATATCACTAGAGAAAATACAAACCAAAATAACGTTTTATTAGCTTGTAACATGGCTGAGACAAACAAAGAAGATATATGGTTTCTAGATTCCGGTTGCAGCAACCATATGACAGGAAACTTAGCTTTGTTTTCTGCTTTAGATCAAAGTGTGAAGTCACAAGTCACACTTGGGACTAATAGTAAAATCTCTGTTATGGGAAAAGGAGAAGTCAAAATATTTACAAAGAAGGGTGAAAAGAAAACCATAGCAGATGTCTACTATGTCCCTGGAATGAGATGTAACCTCTTGAGTATTGGAAAGCTTGTCCATAAGGGGTACAATGTTCTCTTTAAGAATGATTTATGCACCATCATGGATATAACACCCAACAAAAGATGCATTTCTGAAGTAAAAATGATGAGGAACAGGATGTTCCCTCTCAGAATAAGGGCAGACTTGAAAAACAAAGAAGTAATTGCAGCAGTTACCCACGAGGCTTTCCAAAGTGTGCCTAAGGATGAAAATTGGTTATGGCACTTGAGATTTGGACATCTCAACTTTGGAGGTCTTAATTTGTTGAGCAGAAAAGGAATGGTAAGAGGATTACCATTGATAGAGAAAACTGACAGCCTTTGTGAAGGTTGCATATTGGGGAAACAACACAGAGAAAGTTTTCCATCAGGGAAAAGCATAAGGGCAAAAGCACCCTTAGAGATTGTCCACTCAGATGTATGTGGACCGATGCAAACCCCATCACTAGCAGGAAACCAATATTTTCTAACATTCATTGATGATTTTACAAGAAAGACTTGGGTCTTTTTCTTGAAGAATAAAAGTGAAGTGTTTGAAAATTTCCGAAATTTCAAAGCCCTTGTAGAGAATCAAAGCGGGCTGCATATTAAAGTTTTGAGAACTGACAGAGGAGGTGAGTATATCTCCAAAGAATTCCTACGATTTTGTAGAGAAAATGGAATTCATAAGCAGTTTACCGCAAGGTACACCCCACAGCAAAATGGAGTTTCTGAAAGCAAGAACAGGACCATCATGGATATGGCGAGGAGCATGTTGAAGGCAAAGCATTTGCCAAATGATTATTGGGCTGAAGCTGTAAATTGTGCAGCGTATATTCTGAACAGGTGTCCTACGAAGGTAGTGATGAACAGAGTGCCAGAAGAAGCATGGAGTGGGAGAAAGAAAGGAGTCACCCACATGAAAGTTTTTGGATGTGTGGCTTATGTACACATTCTAGATCAGCTAAGGAGGAAGTTGGACAGCAAAGGGGAGAAATGTGTTTTCATTGGATACAGTGAGGAATCCAAAGATTACAAGTTGTATATCCCATCTACCAAGAAGTTTTTTGTGAGCAGAGATGTTCAATTCATTGAGGAGGAAGTTTGGGATGGAAGCATAGAGAAAACAGTGAATGTTAAAAACTATTTGTCTCATGATGAAGATGATGAGGAGATGGCTGAAATGAATCCCCAAACAGCAGCACCAATACAAGGACAGCAAGGAACACCCTTGAGGAGAAATGAAAGTGCTTCTCCAAGCACACCACAAAGTGGAAGTTCAAGTGCATCTTCAAGCACTTGCACAACGAATGAAAGAGGTAAGAAATTTAGAAATTTAAGTGACATTTATGATGAAGGAATGAATTCCTTATTTGCCTTGTATTGTCATGTTGATGACCCTATTCATTTCGAAGAAGCAATTAAAGATAAGAAATGGATAGAAGATATGGATGAGGAAATGAATGCCATAGAAAGAAACAAAACATGGGAGTTGGTTGAGCTCCCAAAAGGAAAAGAAGTCATTGGAGTCAAATGGGTCTATAAGACCAAGTGCAATTCTGAAGGCAAAATTGAAAGACACAAGGAAAGGCTGGTTGTCGAAGGATACAAGTAGCAGTATGGGAGAGACTATGAGGAAACTTTCGCACCGGTTGCAAGAATGGAAACCGTGAGAGCAGTGTTGTCCATAGCAGCACAAAACAAGTGGAAAGTTTACAAAATGGACATGAAGTCAGCATTCCTAAATGGAGTGTTAAAGGAGGAGGTCTATATTGAACAACCTCTAGGCTATGAGAAGAAAGGCCAAGAACACAAAGTATGCATATTGAAGAAAGCTCTTTATGGGCTGAAGCAAGCGCCAAGAGAGTGGTACAGTAGGATAGATTTCTATCTACTAGAAAATGAGTTTGACAAATGTGAGGGAGAACCCACCGTCTACATCAAAGAAAAAGATGGTAAGATTTTAATTGTTGTGTTATATGTTGATGATGTGATTTTTACAGGTAATGATGACTACCTCATCAAAAGTTTCAAATCAGTCATGGAAGAGGAATTTGAAATGACTGACATGGGTTTGCTGAGATACTTCTTAGGAATAGAAGTAGATCAAAATTAAAAAGGAATTTTTATCTCTCAAGCGAGATATGTAAATGAAGTATTGGGTAGATTTAATATGCAAGAGTGCAAGGCAGCGATCGCTCCCATGGTAATGGGATTAAAACTCAGCAAGGAGGACAGCAGCAAGGATTTTGATCCTAGCTTATATAAGAGTATAGTTGGTAGCCTCATGTACTTAACAGCAAGTAGGCCAGATATAATGTTTGTTGTTAGTTTAATTTCCAGATTCATGGAGAGGCCAAAAGAGGCACATTGGCAAGCAGCAAAAAGAATTCTGAGGTATGTCAAAGGTACTAAAAGATTTGGCATCTTATATAATGTCTCAGAACATTCAAATTTAGTTGGATACACTGATAATGATTGGGCTGGAAGTGTTGATGATCAGAAAAGCACTTCCGGTTATGTTTTTCACATGGGTTTAGGAGCCATTTCATGGGCTTCTAAGAAGCAGTCCATTGTAGCATTGTTTACAGCAGAGGCTGAATATGTGGCAGCTACAGCAGCAACATGCCAAGCAGTGTGGATGAGAAAAATGTTGAGGAGTTTAGGCCGAGAGTAGGCAAAAGCAACAGTGATTTTTTGTGACAATAGTTCAGCTATTGCATTATCAAAGAATTCAATGTTTCATAAGAGAACGAAACACATCGACACAAGGTTTCACTACATTAGAGAATTGGTGAACAATGGAGAAATTGTCCTAGAACATTGTAGGACTCAGGAACAGGTAGCAGACATTTTGACAAAGTCATTGGATCATAAAAGCTTTGAATTTTTGAGGAAATGTTTGGGTATGATTGAATGCCCAGCAGTTGAAATTAAAGGGGAGTGTTGAAAATGTAATTTCAACTGCACTCCAGCGATAAGCGATCTGAGCGACTTCAGCGATGAACACTTCGACGGTGAGCAGTTCGGTGAAATGGCAGCGGGTGTTATAAAGTTTTTTTTGTTTGCGATATGTGATCGCCGATATCGCATCGGCGTATCACTATCAGCATTTTAAGTGGAGCGTAACTTTTTTCAAATGTGCAATCGCCGATGGGCCGGACCCGACGAAGGTATTAATTTCCTTTGATAGATTATCGGGTCCACAGTATTTCGCAATCGAGGAAACCATGGGTGCACACTTTTGCATATATGTGTGCCATGCGATAAAGCTCGGACTCGATGAGTTTCCAAAGTCAATTTGAATATTGATTGAAGTACAAGCCTGCTGCAAATAAATTTGACGTGAAGTAAAAGTCTCTTTACCGCTGTTTATGTCAGTAAATCAGTAAATGCAAATTTACTGTGGGTTGGTAAGTTTTTGATGAAGTTTTTAATTTTTATCAGTGGGAGTATGGGCACAAGTAAAAGCTAGTAAGATCATTAAATTTTATTTTTTTTATTTTACGGGAGTATGGCATGTAAAACCATATATATATATATTCCTGAGTTTTTTTTGTTAAGTTAGATAAGACTGAGAAGTGCAGCAGTGCAAGTATATGAGATGTGTAGAACACAACAGCGCGTATGAAAAGATACACAGCAGTGTAAATGTAATGTAAGAGAGAAAGGGAATCACAGCAGTGCTTGAGTGATTTTCTTTTGCAAAAGGATCCACGCAGCGGCGTGAGAAATGTATATGTAATTTTCACACAACAGTGAAATGTTATTGGTGAATCCCTCTGAGTGAAAGAGGATGAATTTTGTATCAGTATTTTATTAATGAATACAAAGTGTTTTTATGTGTGTTGTAGAAACTATGTCTGCAGCAAACAAATTTATGTTTCCGCTGTGTTAAAATTCCTGTGGAGAAACAGAGCAGAAAGCGGTAATTGTGAGAATTTGCCTGGTCTTCCTGCAGCAAACGGGAAAAAAACAAGAAAATACAAATTACTCTCAGCAGTCATGGTCACTAGACTCAAATATAATATTTATGGTCTGAAATACATGTCAATGGCACTTTCTCATGTGCGACTACAAAGAATACACATACCAGGCAAGATAAGGGGCAGGTTTTGAAAGCGTATCAACTCAAATTAGACCGCTGCCACCCTGTTTGAATGCCAATAACGTCTCGCACCTGCTGCTCTCTGTATCTACCATGACTGCACCGCCCAGTAATTAGTTGAAATCAACTTACAATTCTCTGAATTTTTCAAATGAACACCGTAACAACAACAACAGAAGATCACCGAATTCGTAAAGGCGGTGAAAAAGAAAACAATCACCTGTGTAACCCCACTTTCAATTCATCGGCCACATGCATATCAAAATGTCAAAATCGTCCTTCTGCTCCAAAGAAAATCAAGAAAACGGATTACCTCATTCATTCATTTCCCTTGACCAAACTTGGGGACTCGATTAAGGCTCGATATAACCAAGCCATAAGGTGGGCAAGTAAGACCGATAGCAAGGAGGGAGAGCTACAAACATCAATAGTGAATGAATTTCCAATTTACTAAGCGTGAGATATAAACATCAATAGTGAATGAATCTCCAATTTACTAAGCGTGAGATATGGGAGAACCACCGATGGTAGAAGCGTGAGATATGGGAGAAGCACCGAAGGCAGAAGCCTTGATTCAGGCTCAAACATTCCATACCGATAGCAGGAAGGGAGAGCAACATGAATAGTCACTGAATGAGCTCCAATCTAAATGATATATGGGAGAACCACCGATGGTACGATGGTAGAACCCTCGCCGCAGCTCGCTCTGCTTTCTCATCCAGTGGCGGCCCGCATGGAGGCCATGTGCCATATTTCATTATTTTTTTATATGATGTTGACGATATAGAGTTACAGATTTTTTATATATAATGTTTTAATATTTTATATAATGTTGATGATATAGAGTTAGAAGAATTTTATATATATAATGTTTTAGTATTTTATATAATGTTGATGATATGGAGTTAGAGATTTTTTTATATATATAATGTTTTATTATAATATATAACTGGGTAATTTTTTATTTCCTATTTTCATATTAAATAATATTAATTAATAATAATTAATAATAAAATAAATAAAAGTAATATGTATATAATACATATATAAGTCATATTAAATAATATATAAGTAATTTCATATTAATGTTTATATGTATTATATATATAGTTATATTCAATGTTTATAAAAGAAAAGATGGGCTTAATTAATTAATTAATCAAATCAACTAGTAAGAGTTAAGACTAATATAATAGAGATTTAGCGAAATAGCGCTCTTCAACTCTTATGAGCTAGGTTTAGGGTTTACATTTGTTACAGCCATGAAACCTTCGCAGATTTTCTACTGTCGACTCTAATATTTCGCTAGGACTTCGTTTTTAGCTTGATTTTGATCAACTTATGGCCTCCTCATAAGCATAGAAGGCTTGAATGAAATGGAAGTAGTGGAGAAACCCTCTTCGAGATACCTAAGCAACTGTAATGCCAAGAACCCAATTACTTTTTTGACGTGCCAATGGCTCTTCTCTATTCACATTTTGGGGTCAAAATTTATGTCATCCTTGGGTTTCCATCTTCATTTTGTAAGCTCTCTTAAGCATTCCTCGTGGCACTCACATGGTGCCATGGGGCATATTACCTTAGGGAATTTTCATTAACATAATTCCACTCACGCCTAGGGAAATTCAACCCTGCGACCTTGAGGGAGGTTCCATCACAATTAGAGAAAGGGAGGTATCATCTCGTGTGAGGGCACTTGAGTCTTTGTACTTAGTATCATTGTTGAAATAATCATTGTAATTCAACCCCTTAGCTAAGATATAGTGTCACTATAGTGTATCC
>APFE030831139.1:2159-20121 GCA_000404065.3 Pinus taeda
CGTGAAAATGTCGGAGATCTGATCTTCGGAAGGACAATAAACTGGCTTGAGGACATCTTTGGCAATGAGAGATCTGATATGATGATACTTGGTGTCCACATGCTTTGTCTTTGAATGAAAATCTGGGTTCTTGGCAAGTTTGATGGCTGACTGGCTATCAATGAATAATGATGTAGCTTCTGGCTGAGAAATGCCCAAGTCCTACAAAATTCTGTGCAACCAAACAATTTCACATGCTGCTTCCCATGCTGAAATGTACTCTGCTTCTTTTGAAGAAGTGGCCACTGTAGCTTGTTTCTTACAACTCCAAGATACTGATGCTGACCCCATATTCAGTAAGTAACCTGATGTTGATGCTCGATCATCAATACTCCCAGCAATGTTGGCATCGGAATATCCACCAAGTACAAAATTTTTAGTCTTTGTGTAAAGAAGACAAAAATCTTTTGTTCCTTGGATATATCGAAGAACTCTTTTGGCTGCATTCCAGTGGCTGTCTCGTGGTTCCTGTATAAAACGTGAAAGAATACTGACTGCATAAGATAGATCAGGACGAGTATTTGTCAAATAAATCAAGCTGCCAATCAACTGTCTGTAAGTTGTACTGTCCACCTTTCCCCCCCTTCAAATTTTGAAAGTTTCATGTTTTGCTTCATGGGGGTGAGAACGGACTTGCAATCCTGCATGCCAAATCGCTGAAGAACCTATGTTGCATACGTACTCTGAGAAATGAAAATATGATGTAGATGTTGGAAGACTTCAACTCCAAGATAGTAGTGAAGTAATCCCAAATCTGTCATCTTAAAACCGGCATTTAACTCCTTTTTCACCTGTGCAATATGATCATCATGGTTGCCAATAATGATCAAATCATCTACATACATAACAAGAATGACCAGATATTTTCCCTGTTGTCGTACATACAAAGTATCATCAGATTCGCTTCGTTGAAAACCAACTTTCTTAAGGTATTCATCCATCTTTGCATACCAAGCGTGGGGAGCTTGTTTTAATGCATATAAAGCCTTGATCAATTTGCATACTTTATGTTCTTGTGTTTCAACTTCAAAACCTGGCGGTTGGGTCATATACACTTCCTCCTGTAAATCCCCGTTGAGAAAAGCACTTTTCACATCCATTTGATGAACTTTCTATCCTTTCTGAGCGGCCAATGCAAGTATTAATCGGATGGTGTTCCATTTAGCTGTAGGAGCAAAAGTTTCCTCATAATCAATGCCTTCTTGCTGCGCAAAACCTTTTGCGACAAGTCGTGCTTTATACTTTTCAAGTTCTCCCTTTTGATTATGCTTAATTATGTAAACCCATTTGCATCCTATGGGTTTAACATTTGCTGGACAATCAAAAAGTTTCCAAGTGTTGTTATCAATTACTGCCTGATATTCTTCAACCATAGCTTGTTGCCATTCTTTATGTTTTACTGCTTCTTTGTATGTGGAAGGTTCAGTAAAATCATTTGCTATTAAGGCAAAATTGCCTTCACTTCTATGTGCCCTTCTCATGCCTGCTTTATTCTGCTCATCAGGCTTTACATCTTTCAAAAGTTGAACTGCCCATTTTGAAGTTTCGCAAATGAAAACTTCACTTTCTCTATTTAGTGGCTTTGCACCATCAACTCGAAACCAAGGCAACTCCAATGCTCATTTATGTCACTTGGTCACTCACTTTTGTATTTGCTATGTTTAGTTCTCTTATGTTCTATGGCGATCCATATGTCTTAGAATTCTATATATGAACATTGTTTGGTTAGAATTCCCTCCAAGCATCAATGCAAGTAATTGTCAATGGCTACATAATTAAACAATTTCCATATATTTTTTGATGTCCTTTTTGGCTAAACCTCAATGGAGGAGTAATAGTTGCTAAATCCAACTATTAAGGGGACCTATAGAGTTTTTGGGAAAACATTTTCTCTTAATGTCTTTATTTAACTTTTTAACTCATGACAAAATATACTTCTTTAAAACACATACAAAACTAAAATTGTAAAATAAATAAATATCCATTTATTTATTTATTTTAATGATGTGAATAACCGCCATCATTATTAAAAATAAAAATAAAAAATTATATAGAACTTTACGCTTATGATAAACGAAAATAGTTATAATGATTCACTAATAAAATTCAGCGTAATCGATTAAATCATCCTCTACTTAGATAGAAAGGGAACGAAGCACATATTAGAATACCACGAAATTAAATTAAAGTCATTTTATTGTTTTGAAACCACACATTTTAGATATAAAGACAGGATCAAGTAGCGCTCAATTTCAATTTTTTTCCCTTCTGAATTTAAATAACTTCTAATTTATACAAAGAATTTTTGTATAAATTCAACTAGAACATTTATAAACTCAGCTCAAACATCATGCGTCATACGAGTGATAAACATGTGTGAGATGTTTCACTATCATGCAGTTATTTACCGATATGATTCCCCTTCAAACCTTCTAGGAAGCTCTCAATGTTTACATCTGAAGATCCTCCTCTTTGCACCGCAGTCCTCGCACTGTCTCTTAGAGCCTTGATATTTTTCTTTACCTTCTTCCCTTCGTCACTGAACAATTTTATGATAGTTATCGATATCTCTTTCTTTAGTATCAGTCCTTTCCCACCACTCAATTTGTATCCAATTTTTCATTCATCGACCATGAGCTTGTTGTTGGTGAATTGATCCGCCCAAAATGGAAGCCCTACCATGGGAACTCCACCAGCTATGCTTTCAAGCATTGAGTTCCATCCACAATGAGTAACGAATCCCGCAACGGACGGATGGGATAACACTTGCAGCTGATTGCACCATGGAACAACGAGCCCCTGCCCTTTTATCTCATCCAGAAAACCATGGGGTAAGCTATCTGAGACTTTTGAAGAGACTATGTCCATATGAAGAGCCCAGAGGAACAACTTCCTGTTGTCCTTCAAACCCATCGCTATTTCCTCCAGCTGAGCTTTAGTCACATGAACCATACTCCCAAAGGAAACGTATAGAACCGAAGGATTAGGCTGTGCATCCAGCTACTCGGAACAATCACATTCTGTCCAAATGCTCGTTTCAACTCTCATGTCCTTGGAATGTTCACCGTTCAAAAAACTAGAGGGAAGCAACAGACCAACATGCAGTACCGAAGGGTTCAAATTCACTTCCTTTCTTTCGAGATCGTCAAAAGAATTTCCAAGAACAAACTACGCCCAGAACAAACCACAACAGCGAGCAGAACCCATTAGAGAATTTCAGGGTATCCAACAAAGAGCGAACCCAATTAGAATTATGGGTATCCATACCAGTTTAAGGAAGAAACTATTGGTAAGAATCGATATATTGAGTTGGAATCAACCCGAGAGCTGAACAACCAAAATTTTTGGTGGAATCGTGAGCCTTCTGACTGCCAGAACCCACGTGTAGGTGAAACAATACCCCTGCAGTCCAAAAACATGAATTCAGTTACCATTTGTAGAAAGAAATAGAGAAAAAAAAAATGTATTTAACAACTCTTATCTAGAGAACAAAAACACATGTGTTTACGACAATTTGAAGGAAAATAAGCATGTGTCGGGTAATGGCCTACAAATCGAGCCAAGATTTCTATCGTAGGAGAAGATGGAAGCTGACATAGGTTGAGGGGCCAATGTAGAACCCCTAGAACAACAACAAAATTCTGTTAAGTCAGACAGGTCTCGGCAGAATATAGTGAGCTCAACATAAATGCAAAACTGCTCCCAGAACAAACCACACTAGTGAGCAGAACAAATTATAGCATTTTAGGGTATCAAGCGAAGAGTGAACCCAATTAGAAGTATGGGTATTTAAGGAAGAAAGTATGGGCAAGAATCAAGCCAGGGAAGAAGAATAGTGCTTGCTAAAAGTCAAGGAGGAAGAAGAACAACAACAACTGACAAACCAAAGAAACAGAAAAAATAGTAAAAATATCTTGAAGAGTAACATAAAAGAATGGGGAAAAGCAATAAAAATATATTGCCATGCTGGAAAAATCAATCACATTTGGAATCAATGGTTGAAAGTGTCTAACCTGATCGAACGAAGCAGGGTGAAAGTGTTGATAAAAAAGTTGATGCATAGAAAGGCCTATCGACCTAAAAATACATTAACATCTTTTTTCTATTCAATATTAAAGCAAGACCATGCACACCAATGATCAAAAGAAGAACAATTTGATTATTTATTCTTAAAAATTTATACTAAATAATTGGTATTTAATTTAAGCATTCTATTATAAATGATGTTCTGCATTATAATACATATAATGCACATATGAAAAAAGGAATAAAGCTAGAACAAGATTCTAATAAGTGATATTTATTATAGGGAAAAATGATATGTAAGAAGTTTTAAGAAGTTACATTTTTAAATTTTTGATTGGACATTGTAGTGATATTCTCATAACAATATTATATTTTTATTTGTTGAAGTATGTATCTCTTACATATCTTATGTGTGTGATCATATTTATTGCTTGGTTTATTGGTCATTGTTGGTAGAGTTCTAGTTTCTATCAAAAAGAGTTTGTTCCTAGAATTTAGCAGTTTGCTTAGAGCTAGTTGGTGAAAAGATTCTCTCCAACTAATTATCTTTCTAAATTGATGTTTGGTTGAAATATTATCTCAATTGATAGCTAATTAACTAAGATAATAAAACTATTTTAAACTTAAGTTTCTTATATTTATATTTTGTATTTCTAAAATCTTAATATAAAGATCTCAATACATTTCCATATTCAAAAATCTATATTTCATTTTAATAAATTGCCAATAAAAGCCTTATTACCATTTTTGAAATAATTTTCATTTTAATAAATTGGCAATAAAAGCCTTATTACCTTTTTTTTTTAAGTGATTATACAAATTACTTGTAATAAAAAAAGAATCCATTATATATATTTGTTGTTATAAAAAATAAATAAAAAATAAAAATTCCATTAAATTCTCCTTATATAAGCTTCCATATTTGTCGACCATAATTTGAAAACACAAATTTCCTTTTGAAATTTACACATAATAATATAATAAAAGACCTAATAAAAAATATAAGCATGAATTTTTCAATTCAAATATTAAAATAAAATTAACTTTCGAAACTGAAATATGACACTCTCTTTCAATTTTAATTTTCAATTGTGAATAACCAATCACATATTAAGTCCGCCCAAAATGTAGCTTAGATTTTTAAAACAAAAACATGAACTGGGCGGGTTGACAAAAAGTTCAAACGAGCATGGCAATTGTTGAGTTCAAATGCATAACGTATTGTATTATTTAGAAATCAACATCGCATCACTTATCATTTCATATGGCGCGCTCATTAGCCCTCAATGTTCAAAACTGAACACGTCACAACCCTTCAAGTGGCCTCTAGTACATCAGAGAAGTGTTAGGTTAAATTTATGAAGAAAAAAAAATTGAATTTTGATATCTACAGGTGTTTAACAAAATTGAACTAATATTTTAAAATTCCCCATGAATGGTTGCGAACACTTCTGAAAAGTTAAATTGTTGTCGGCCCACCAGACCGCCTTGTAGTTGTTGTCTCACAACTTGAGGTATATAATCTAGAGTTTACAGTAAGCTACTAAGCAGCGGTAAATTCACAGGGTATATAACTTTTTGTTAGTTTACAGTAAGCTACTAAGCAGCGGTAAATTCACAGGGTATATAACTTTTTGTTTCCAGGATGGACTTAAGCTAGTTTGTGTTGGGTAGTAAAACAACTCTGTTGGATTTTTGAATTTATTTTCATTGCATATGATCAATTATTTGGCTTCACTCTTTTTATCAAAGATGTCCTGGTTGTACAAGTGTTATCATCTTTAACTTTCTAGTTCCATTGGAGTTATGTTATCATCTTTAACATTTCTGTTCCATTGGAGTTACCAACCCGCTGAAGGCACAATCAATACACTTATGTCCCTCCCCCAAGTGGCGGCACTAGAAATGTCTAAGCTTTCCACAATTTTAATCTAGGTAGGTTAGAGCATCTCTCTTATCAACAATTCCAATTGTTTTTCCCCTGGTTTTCCTGTCTTTAGTGAGTAATTTGTACTTCATAATGTTTTTTCATCGATCTTTAAGCTCCTTTTCTATAGAGTAAATGAGTGTCAAAAAGATTTTCATATTTAATTCTTTCCGAGTGTTTAATTAAGCATTTTTGTGTTTTGTAATTGGATAATTAGAATTTAGAAATTGTCAAACTGTATACTACTTATCTTTGAGCAGAAATTGAGTTGGAATTTGTAATAAGAGAATGGCCTCATCTTTATACTTATTTTGGTACGATTTTGAAGTTTGAATCAGAAATTGAGTTGGAATTTGTAATAAGAGAATGGCGTCATCTTTATATTTATTTTGGTACTATACTTATTTTGGTACGATTTTGAAGTTTGAATCATTTTGAATTTGAAAATTTGGGTCTTGATACTTGTTTTGGTAGGTATATGAAGTTTAAACTGTTTTGATTTTGAAAGTTTTGGTCTAAATAAATGCATAGCTTAATTTCTGTTTTCATAATTTGGTTTGTGTTTGTTCTTGTTGCCAAGGATTCATATCCATGGGTTTTGAGTTCATGTTTAGGTATTAATCTAGTTTGTTATTGTAGTTAGGGATTCATATCTTATAAATGTTTAAAAAGGCTTCAAGTTCAAATTTTTGTGTAACTACTTTATGTTTATATATTCATAGGGGTCTGATATTGTGTTAAAGATATATATTTATGTGTGAGATTTATATTTATGTGCATATATCTAGTTTCACCTTGTGATTAAATATTTACATCGATGTATAACAGAGGTTTGTTTCTGTGATTAACAATTTATGTTCATGTTTACGAGGATTTAAGTATAAGTTTACCCACATTGTTGAAGTTTAGGCATAACTTTTCTATGTGCATATAACCAGTTTGTTCTTGTGGTTAAGGATGAATATCTTATACATGCATTTGAGTTGAAGTTGATGTATAGTGTTTTTAGTGGCATATATCTCTCCTTTTTTGTGATTAAGAATCTAGGTCTATTGAGAAGAGGGGTTTTCTATTTATGTATGGTTTTGAGTTCAAGTTTATCCCAAACCTTTGTTAAGGCATATCGTTTTTATGCGTTGTTCTTGTAAATGTGCAATAGGTTTTGATCTGGTTTGTTGTTGTAATGTGTCATAGGTTTTGAGTTCAAACTTATGCATAATGGTCAGTTTGTTTTTATGGTTCAAGATACCAATTTATGTATAATCTAGGTGTTTATTTTTGTGGGTAAAGATTTATATCTATGTATACAATGTTTTGAGTTCAATTTTACACCAATTCATTCTCAAATGTTTATTTCCTGGTTGAATCTTGTAACTATTTCAAGTTGAATTTTAAAATTTTATGTTCAAGAGACTTTTGAGTTTGCTTTGAACCAAACCATTTTTGGAAGTTTATTTCCATGTTGAATCTAGCACCTAACTGAGGTTAAATATTACAAACTTATTTGTAGGTTAATACACACACTTGGAGCTGCACATATACCTCAAATCTAAATCTTTTAGACTTTATTTGTTTATTTGATTGTGGGTTTGGGGATTTTAGAAAACCAAAGGAATTGTTAGTATAGGGATTTTAGAAAATTTGTAGCTGATAAATAATTTACTACTAACCTATAACTCAACCATTTTTGTCCTATTTTAATCTCTCCTCGGAATTTTGATTTTGCAATTATGTTAATGACAAGTCTAGCTTCTCTTATCAAGGTACAAATTCATGGATTTCTTCACATTCCACAAATATTGTAATGACTAATTTATCACTTCATAATTCATCATTTCCATTAAAAAAAATCACACTACTAAAAATAATTAATTAATGATGAAAAAATAGTCAATAATATTAAAAAGAAATAATTTTAATTATGATTTTTTATTGTAAACTTATTTTCGTAAATTTAAATAACTCATTCTATATTAAAAAAGAAGAAGAAAAACTTCTATTAAAATTAATTAATTCTTAAATTTAAATAACTTACTTTATAATTTTTTTCGTTGATGGGGTGACAACTCATAAGTCAAATAGGTGGCAAGGAAGGATGAGTGGGGTTGCATGAATAGATCTATACATGACAAAGCAATTGGGTGTGGTGGAGGTTAGTTATAACCATAAAGGGCATGCCCTATAAAGGCTCCCTCACCTATTTATTCTAACAACTGTAGTATCACATCCCCTCTAGACATGAGTGTGGGGCTAATGGGGTTCCTTCACCAGAAATGGGCTATATTTTGAAAATTATGCTATATATAATAACCTTTTATTAACACAAATATTCTTGGTTGTATATGTTGGACACCTAATCCTTTGAGGGTTGGTGTGGAAGCTAAATAGTTAAAGGGAGTCCAAGGGACCACTTGGAATATGAAACCAAGGGTCACTCCAATGTATTATAAATATATCGTGAATAATAAAGCATTTAATGTTGATCATTCAAATTCTTATCTTCATCATGGCTGTCTTTAACATGGTACCAAAGTTGCAAGAGAATTATGGCCCTGCTCTAATTTGAGCCACTTGTTTTTTGGACTCTCTGAATGTCAGTTCCGCCTTACTACGTGTCAGAAATTCCATTGTTGTGTGCCTGCATATTTCTTACTACACATTGTTCCATTGACCTGCACTACTAAATTTATTTCAAGCTAAATTAAAGTTTCCTATTATCCAAAGATATATTCTTTTCTTCAGTTGTAACTCCTTTGCTTCTTTTCTGCTATTGTTGCAGCTCTACCATCCCCTATAGAATCATTCCTCCTTATTCACTCTCACAACACTACATGTTTATTACTCTTCCTCCATGCCAGTCTTTCCCGGGGCATCATTTTCAAGTTGTTCTGACCTACCCAGCTAGTTTTTCACCTAATGCTCTATGCATTGACTGCATTATTCTATGGCCTTGCATTTTGTGAATGAAGCATTGAATTGCATGGTTTTGGGTAGCTCGGTTCAGGTCTTGTCAAGTTCCCTAGTGGCATTGAGATTTGGAATAAGAGATGCAGGGTTAATAACTTATGAAGTGTGGGACCAAACTATTATTTATCGTGATGAGCAACAAAATTTGCATTGTATGGTGATTTGTCTCCAATCAAAAGCATTCTCTACTGCGAAAGCATTCTCTTCTATGGAAAGCATTCGAGTGTCATTTTGGAGATGTTTATTATAAGCATGGTGGATGGTAATGACAAAATATCTTATAACTATCAAGTTTGAATCGACATATCTTCACACCCATGCATTTGATTCCCAATAGTGTTTTCCATGAGGTCGCATCCATTCAAGAGATGACATTAAAAGAATGGTGTATGTTGTGTTGAACTCTAGTCTTTGTAAACTCTGCAATGTATGCCCTTCTTTCTTCTCACTTTCCTTAGATAGAAGAGATGGCTTTTGTTGTTTGTGTTGCGGGAGCACCTCGACTACTGCCTGACTCTTCCAAGACAGAATGCTATTGTTTTCACCATTGTGTTTTTGAGTGAACGTTGATTCATCCAAAATCTTGTGTAGCTTGGAGCATTGAAAGTAGACCCAATGAAACAAGCCATAATAATTATCATTTCCAGAAAGAAATAGAAACTACAATAGAGCTTAACTTCAGCTCGACACGATGATTGTCCCTCTACCAATTTTCTAATTTGGTGACCCTTCAGCTATCATATATCATTGTAACATCCTCTTGTAAAAGGCATCAAAACAACTGTTTGAGGAAGTAAATCTCTGTCATTTTGTTGAGTAGAGTAACCTTGCTCTATCATCTTACTACCATTCCCTCTTGTTGCATCCTTGAACCATGACGCTCCTATCCACTGGTCCCACTTTAATTTTCTTCTTTGTAACTCCTAAATTTTTCCCTGCTTTTCCCTCTGTCCCCTCAAATTTAGTTTCAAATTCATTTTGAATCTCAAATCTCTGTGCGCACAATCTTCCTCTTGCATGTTGGAATTAAACTCTTGGTGCTTCGTTGAATGCTAGTTATGTTATTATCTCTGCTACGTTGGCTCCTTCCTTCCCTGCATTAATTATGTTGCTTTTAACATATTTGAATACGGTTCGTTGGATTGTACACTGGTGTAGAATTCACAGTCTTGAAAAATGCATTGAAGCAATGACGACCACTTCTGAAATTTTGCATTGAGGGCGTTGAATAATTTTGAAGGTGTTGTAACATTATTCTACATTTTTACATTTATATGTTAAAATAATATATGAATTATATATATATTATATTATATGATATTATAATATATAAACAGGAAAAGAGATAAAAAATGAAATTTTAAAAAATAAAAATATTGAGTAAAAAAAAAAAGGAAAATGAAATCCTTAGAAAAATAATTTAGAAATACAAATTTAAAGTCGTCTATCAGATTCAAAAATATTAAATTTTGTTGCTAATTTAAAACTTAGGATAATAATTTTGATTTTTTATCGCATTTTATAAGGTTAGGATATGACAAAATTAATATGTCGATGCAAATTAAAGTCCACGCTAGAGGTAACACTTCGATTCTCTCTACGAGATCAATGGTAGTGAACATTTTTCGTGCCCCTCCCCCCCCCCCCCCCTTCGCACTCCTGATGGTTAACATGATTGGGGGGTGGGGGAGTAAAAAGCGGTCTCTGCCCAAATTGCCGAAGCATACATGGTGGGCGTTGAAGGATTTCGAGGGGTCACCTCCCAATACCACAAACCACCAATGGCCCCCCCTCTCAAAAACCCCTTCTACTCTCACCAAAGATTATATCCTCTGCCAACCCGCTCCCGCCAACTATTATATCCTCCGCAACATATTTTCCACTGCAAAACCATTACCTCCTACCACACAAATTTTTCCACCCACCCTACCACATCATCATCCTTCCACGTCACCTATCTGTTAGCGTTTGAAATCTCCCACAAGATCTTATGAATGTTACAACATTTATTCCCGCCATATACTCGTTTTGTTAATCAAGCCCCCACTCCAAAGACATTTGATTGGCTATTATGGACTTGATTCACTTAACTATATAAATCCCTGTAACGTCAATTATTCAGTTCCTTTGGTAACTATCTGATTCTACAGAATGAAGAACTCTTTGTCGCCAAGTGTTCAGAAACAATTCTCCCAACGTACGGTCGACAACTTTCACGAGTAACCCTATGCTTAAAAGTTTCTTTTATTTGAAGCTTTCTTTTGTCAGAGTTTTCCATCGAAATATTCTTAGCATTTTCATTATGTACCTGATTCTCTGTCATATAAAATGTCGAAATGTAATCGAAAAGGAAAGCCCGCAGAGAACAATCCCCTTATTCCCCTAGTTCTGGATTTCGACAAAGCCCCTTTAGTAAACACCGAGCAAAAAATCACAGAAACCATTTCATAATTTAACCTTTATGAGCTACATAATTGGGCCAAGGGAAAGTATATGGACAAGAGTGAGGAATTAAACATATGGGAATCCTTTCTCCCATAGTTCGTCTTCCCCCATACTCATTTCTTCCCATAATTCTCTGTTTGGGGTCACTTTAGGTATTTACCTAGTCAAAGGGTCCTCATTTCCCAAAGTGATGAAGTTATCTTATTTGCTTCTCCTAAAAGCATCTGTGAGGCCCTACAAATTAAATATGAACCTTCCCATCACATTTTTCTATTTAAATCTTAACGGAATTATATAACAAACTCACTTTCCCTCAGAGAGCCTAGATATTCAAAACCATTCTTCCTGAGAATGTTGAGCTGCTTAGGACTAGTCTCCCATATCCAGCTTCTATCTTTCCTAAGATGTCCAAGCAAGTAATTTCCATAGTAACTCAATTGCTTGAATATTATACTGATCAGTGGGTAGATGAAATATTATTAGGATTTCTATCCACTTTTGCAGTTGGTAAACAACCCTCTCGACTTTTCAACTATAGTCAATTTTTAACCAATGAAATCCATGAACAATTGGTTAATTACAATGAAGAAGGTGTTTTCAATACTAGTTAGTCCTAGTTTATCTTATGTTATATTATCAAGAAGATAAATTCAAATTCCATTTACAAAAAATGGATAGTGAAGGTAACCCTTGTTCAGTCATTAACTGGACTTCTCTAGTTAGAAATAACCTAGAGGAGTATTCCTATACCGATTTTATTGACAATTTTTTGTGTATCTCACTGTGTTTGTTAAGTAGCGATGTAATCCCAAGGATCTCTCCTAAGACTAAGAATTTTTTTCACTTATCAAAGCATGCCAAAGTGGGAGACTGGTATTTATACCATAACTACACCGAAATCATAGTTTATGGGTCAGAATTGCCTCCATATGGATTGCCAATTTTTGTACCTATCAGGATTTTTCCATTGGAGTATAACAGGCAGATGTTAAACATGGATGAATTGCACTACGTTTCCTACAAGAAGCAAGCACAATTTAAACTAAAATCACACATAGGACAATACATTATCAATACCAGAGCTTCTACAAAATAAATAGATGTAATTTTGAGCCAATTAAAGTTCAAGCTCAACTGCTCCCAGTCATATGATCTTTAGGGTATTATTTATAAACTTAGACACCCCTTATGCACACACACTGAGACCTGAGATTGATCAATATGCTACTCAGGAGCAATGGATAGAAGGTACTCTACAAGAAGCCTAAGAACAATTGGCCACTCAGTCATCCATGCAGACACCTATTTCTAAAGAGAAGGAGAAGAAAATGGAAAGAGAAGAAGGACCCCAAGGCTACTCAAAAATCAGATTTGCCAATTAATGCTCTGTTTAGATCTCAAATAATAACTATTCAGGATGAAACTACAGATGAAAGAAACACAAAGTAGCTAGGCACAGTAATCTTATCAATGACACCTATTACTCCTTCTACTCAGGTAGAGGAAATAGTACAATCAATGACCATTGAATCAAATGTCCAATCTTCAGTATCCACCAGTTCACAGGGTTCCACTCAGCAAAGTATCTTTTCCAAATAATGAGAAATAAAGTTGAAGAATGAAGCCCTGAAGGCTTCTACATACTCTGAGTTTTGGAAATAAACAATCAAGACCCAGCATAGACTACTTTCTGCATTTGATGCAGAGAAGGGACAGTTCTAGATGGCCTTCATGGAACCACTAGTGCTAGCTCCTAGGAGTGCTAAAGACTCCAAAGACTCCATATTTTCCATTGAAAATAAGAAAATACATGAAATAGATCAGATTGATCTACATAAAAATACGGGGGAGATCATCTTTTCATCACTCACCAGTTCAGCCATGACTATTTCTAAGTTACAATCATCTTTAAATAATATGAAATCTCAATTAAAGATTGAAAAAATGTACTCATTTGCAAAGGATAATAGAATCAAATCTCTAGAGTATTTGGTCATAAAGCTAGGACATGTTCATAAAGATGTTAAAGAAGCAAAAGAGCTAATAAAAAATAAGGAAATAGATATCCAAGCATTGAGGAAGAAATTGAAGTTTCGCTCCACAGAGCATCCTCAAGCTAAAGAGGTTGTAATTACAGAGTTGGAAAAAGAGAAAATTTTTACTATAGTAGTGGAGAAGAATGTACAGGTACAGAAGATGGAACATGCTATGGAAACACTATTGAAAGAAACAATAAGTGGGAAGCAACATGAGTATCTACATCAGGCACAGGTACAAAGGAAGAAACTTCAATGAGGACTACAGTTTCAGAGTCCAAAAAAGAGCTTACTAGAGCTCTGGATGAATTATCAGTTGTTCAGACAAAAAATGATAAATTTTAAATAAAATTGGCCAAGATGGAGGAAAGTAAACAAAAAATTGGCAATGCATATATGTTAGAATTACAGAAAAATTGTAGATTCATGCAGCAGGTGTAGAAATATGAAGATCAATCCTTTGTAATCCAAATTTTAGTTAAGACTAAAAACAATATTTGGTAGAATATAAATGTCAATATAACAGATATATGACCTTCCATAAAAATTATTTTTGAACAGGAGTAACTTGTAGATAGAGTCAAGGTATTCATAGAAAACACAAAGGTGGATTTGGAGCACAGGCCATAGGAAGAACAAAATATCATCACGCTACTGAATTCCAAAACCAAGGAGTAACTTGAAGACCTCAATATTCCAGATAGAACAACAACAATCATGGAGATCAAGAGGGTCTTGAAAAAGAAGAATTTGATGATACAATTACAAAACAAATGCATGTATCTTGAATTTCAAATCAAAAAATTCAACATGAAATTCATTGTGTTGTAGGAAAATGGCTTGCCTACATTGAGAAATTCTAATGGAAAATTAATCCCATTAGAAAACTATCAAGAAAAATTGTGTAACATTGGTGTCGATGCCTCCAAATTTGAGAAAGCCAAAGGTGTTATCAGTGGTGAAGATTTCATACAGGGAATATAATTTGATTTGAATATCTAGCACGAAGTCCACCACCTTTTTGTAAATAAATGTCCTTTTGACATTTACACTGAGGTGAATGAAAGATTCAGGAATATGATTGAATTTTCTATCCCAAGTGAAGAAAGGTGGGACCGGCTACTAGACTTGGTTGAATGAAGTGTAAATGCAGTTCAGGCTTTTTAGTATGAAAGGAACAACATTTCCATCAAAGCAGCAAGAATCAACACCAGATTCCTACATAGCCTCAACAACACAACATTTTTCAGCAGATTTTCCTATTTTTTCTCTATATTTAAAAATACCTGTGTTTTTTAAAACAAATATTATTTTGTAAATGTATTTTATTTTGGAATCCGATCTAAGATGTAATATTTTCTATAAGTAATGTTATGCAACAACTCACAAAATAAAATAATGAGCTAGATCAATGACTTCAAAATTAGCCTCTTCGAGGGGGCAACCTCCTTTACATTACACAAATGAACAAATTTTGGATGATACAAATGAAAATACATCCTTTCTATATATAAGAGTCTAAGGGGTCAGAATATAATCAGAGTCGACAAAAAAATAATAATGTAAGGGCACAACAATAACAATAATGGTCTTCTATGGGGCATTGTTACACTAAAATTTGTCACCATGACTATTTGCAATTAGTATGGCTCCATCAATTGTCATACTATCCTCCTTGGCAAGTCTCATACCTCTGCTCTCCATGTCAAACTGCACTTTAGGGGGTAATCTGTTACACTAAAATTTGTCACCATGACTATTTGCAGTTAGTATGGCTCCATCAACTGTCATACTATCCTCCTTGGCAAGTCTCATATCTCTGCTCTCCATGTCAAACTTTAAGAAAGAGAGAAAGTATTTAAAAATCTATTTATCTCTGGGTACGCAGTTTCTCTCAGCCTTACCTGCGTGTACGCAACCCAAGTTCACAATACCTGCATACTTGTATGCTCTGTATGTAAAGGGGTGGATGCGTACCCCTGTAAAGGTCAAAAGGCGCGAGTTTCATCTTAAAAAAGTTACTTTTGGTCATTTCTAGAGCATTCTAGAAGCTTGTTCGACGTGTATTGAGCGCCTCCAAATGGTTCATGTATCCCTATGAAAGAGGAACTTATCCCATCAAGAGGGGAGCTATCCCATCCAAAGAGGGGCTTATCCCATTGATGGTGGACCTGATTAACTTCCTCTAGATCACTATAAATACAGGCATTGGGCCAAAAGGGAGGGAGGTTGAAAGCTGAATATTCCTAAGGGTAGATACTGTTGGAATTAGGACTTCCTTGTAGAAGCTTGTGAGGAGAGATTCCCATCCTTTCTTGTTTCATTTGGAAGTGGGTGAGCTTATCAAAGTAAAGGAGAACTCTTGCTAGACCTTGGGAGGGACCTGCACAACACCAAGGCTCAGATTGTAATGGTTTCTTTTGTTTCATATTAATACAAATAAGTCCATTCTTCTCAACAATTTGTTATTCATGAGTTGTTTCATATACTCGGTCTGTATGTTAAATATGTTTTATTTTATGAGATATTCAGGTGCTATTTAATCGTTTGATTGTTAGTGAATGCAGGTTTCAGAGAGAAGGAGGAGCTCATCCGGATCGACGAGGCTGGACTACTACAACAGCGTTGGACTATAGGTAGGATCTAAAACACTTGATTTCTTATATGGTAAATGGCATATTTAGAGAAGGATTGTTCTTAATTGTCTTGTTTGTCACTAGAAAGCCTTAAGATTCTAGGGAGGTTGGTTTTGTCCGCAAAATTGACTCTTTCCGCCTGACAAAATGGAAACTCCGCTCGGGAACTCCATTGATGTGAATGATTTTTCCTTTGTGTGAAACTTTGATCTGAGAAAAGTCATTTGTTTTCTGGTTTTTAGCTGTTTGACTGTGTATTTGGGTGGGCTAGCTTAGGGTTAAATTAGATTTTAGTTTTTCTTGGTTTTTCCAGTAGTACGCACCCTCTGCGTTGAGCACAGTGCATACATGTACGCACTGAAGCTTTGTGCACAGAGCGGGCCCACACCTGTCTGAACAGGTCGCCTGCGTACCCTGTCAAAAATTGAGAAAATTCCATTTTTTCCATTTTTCCTCTTAGATTTTGTCTTTAATTAGTTTTTACTGCCCAGATCCACTGGTTACGTGTCAGAGATCTTCACCTGAACTTGTTTCGTTAGCGTCAAGAGTTTTAGTGGAATTCATAGAAGTTCTAGCCCTAGGGTTTGATTTTTGCATTGGTCCTGTAGTGAATTTGGCTTTAGAAGTTGTGAAACCTTGGATCCTCTGTTTTATCAGTCTTCTTAGGGAGTCGACCTATCCAAAAAAGTCTACCGTTTGAGCAAACCTACCTTTGTTTGTCTCTTTGCGGAATTTCGAAGAAGCTTGTTGATTGAGTTGTGAATTTCATTCTTGAGAAAAAGAACAAAAGAGTTTGATTTTTGTTTTTGACTAGTTTATGATTCTGCATGAGATGGTCCTTGGTTTGATTGTTGCCGAGTAAAACAACCTGGAATCATCTTTGTAGGCTTTTTCCTCATTAGATTTGCTTTTAGGTAAATTTCCTTTTGATTTGCTTTTGAGTGAGTGTTTCATAGATTTTTATAAATTTTGAGATTGATTTTTTATTAGAATAGTTTTATATGCTTTGTTAAATAGAAAAAATGCAAAATCATCTCCTCTGAAAAGTTTGTTTTAAGTAGCATTTGAAGTATTTTGAAAGAGAAAAGAATTTTCGTGCAAGTAATGAGTGGTCATGTGTTGTATGCTTGGAAAAGATAAATAGATTTTTTCTTTGATTGTCCGTTAAGAAAGTTGCTTTTATAAATTTTGCATTTTCCAACTCTCTTAGCTAGGTAATTCATTGAAAAAGAAAAGTAGTGTAAATCATCCTAAGTGCATCTTTTTAGTGGATTTGAGTCGAGTCTACATACCATCAGTTTCATCTCCACTACCTTTTGTCTTAAAGAAAAGCCATAAAATTAACGCTTAAAGTAAAATCAACTTAGCAATTTTTCTTTTACTAGGGCTCTGAAGCACCAAATATAGATCAGGCTAGTGTCTTGGAGTAGGAGAGTAATTAACTCTCCAAGACTACAAAACCAAACAAGTAGCTTATCTTGTGATAGGATAAATCCAGCCGTTGCATTTATACTCTGGGAAAGCTCCTCTTAAAGGAGAAGCACGAGCTCGTGTCCGAACCAGTGAGGGGATCAATCCTCCCTCATTGGGAACGACGCCAGACACGCACGTATTACAAACGGTAAACCTCAGATTATTGTTGAGGAGCCAGGGGTCACTTATCGGTAAACCTTGGATTGTTGTCAAGGAGCCGGTAAGGGGATTGAGCTTGATACTCTGCCCTTGCGTGCTGTCGGAGTGTAGACTGTTCCCCTAGGTGTATTTGTTGCTGTTGGTGACCTTAGTGACCATTATCTTAGGATTCTACCCAAGGTGACGGTGGAGGGAAGATCCCACTGTACCTGGAGCAGACATCGGCTAGACTCACTTGGATTTTCTGGGGGGTT